>JBBYHK010472082.1:4751-19878 GCA_038382065.1 Adansonia grandidieri | reverse complement strand
TTTAAAATATAATATATTTAATATTATTTATTTTTAATTATATTAATATTATTTTATAATTATTAAAAATAAATTTAATTTTTATAAATAAATTATCATCTATTTAAGTTAAAAGTAAAATGTTCTTTTAAATTAATTTTTTATTTATTTTAAATGTAATTTTAACCAATCAAACACAGTAATATTATTATTTTTTTATTTTATTCAATCAATCAAATTATGTAATAGCGATTTTCTTTTTATTTCATTTTTATTGAATAGATATTATATTTTCACTCTATTTTATTTTAACAAATTAAATATATCGTTAAAAATAATCACGAATCAATTAAATTAAAATTTTTTGATTTTTTGGGATTAAATCTGTCTTATTTGAAATGTTGTACAATCTATGCATCATTCAAATTTCAAGCCTTTTTTTTTTTTTAATCTATTCATCATTCCAAGGCGTTTTTTAAAATGTATTTTATTCAATTTCTAAAAAAAATAAAGCAATAAAACCAGACCTCAAAACCCAAATTTTATAAATTAATTTAACATTTTAAAAGAAATATATATATTATTTAATATGAATTTTTTTAATTTTATAAATGAAATTAAAATGTTATTATATATTTTTTATTTTTTAAATATTAAACAAAAATTATCATTAAAAGCTTATTTAAGTCGATAGAGTATATTTTGTTTTGCTTTACATTTTCCACCATGACTCTAAGGTTGAGAACCGGGCTGTCGTCTGGTTATATCACATTCTTTCCCAAACACCGCGAATGAGATGGTCGATTGCTGGATCATACTACAACCATTCTCGATATCTTGAAATGGAAAGCTTGGTAGGCCTGTTAGGATTCGCCGATGACGAGCTTCCCCAGATGTTCGAGCTCATAAAGCAAAACGAGCGCTGCAGAGTCCCAAGAGCTTCTTTTGTCGGCTCTTTGCATCTCCGGTGCATTCTATGATGCCTAATCTCGGTAAATTCAAGATGATTTTCGATACAAAACTGATAGAACCTTTTTTCTCTCAGCACCTTCGCCGATTTCCATAGGAGCACTGCAAGGGAAACTAACAATCAGGCCCAGAAAGATTGAAAAGCAGTAGCAGATCAGAAAAAACGAAACCTTACCAGAAGGTTTGATGATATATATATATATATATATATACGAATATTGATAAGAAAATAAGAACGCTCTCAAAGTTTTGGGGGGACAAAAAAGGAAAAAGAGATTAAAGAGACATACCTTGATTTGTGCTCTGTTGCTTGGAACGTAGGCATAGGCCATAGCAGTTTCTTACAAAGCTCGTAAAGAGTTGTCCTCGGTGCTCCTTTCTTCGTGTTTATCGTTCCAATAACTTTAAAACAGAGAAAAAGAGAAATGTCAAAGACAGGTTCAATTATTATGTTCTAAATTTTGGGATGGTAGTTAGCATAAATCCAGATCTTCAAGATGGAGAAAAGCCGAAAGTCACTAGGATCAATACCTAATTCTAAACATGAAGAAAGCAATCAGATACGACGGAGAATCCTTCTTTTCTCTATGAAAGCACATTTAAAATGTAGAAATCATCTCGCATCTCACATTTAACCCCGATCAAATTTTACATGCACCTACACTATTATATCGGCTTGATTTTCTAGACTACATGTAATTATTAGTTGAAAATTGCTATTGAAAGAAAAAGGAATCATCTGCATAGACATTTGCTTGAAGAATAAAGCAAATAACAACATCGGAATATTTTTTACGATTTTTGGAAGGGATTTTTTGTCCCCTTTGTAGTTCCAGGTGGTTCAGTGTTACGGTGCCGATAAGCTCATTCAGTTGGCTCGATAAGCTAAAGTTAACATCCTTCAACAATTATCATACAATCATGTAAAATATCTCCTACTTAAAATAGTCTAAACTCGCTAACCAATTCAAGAAAAAAGAAAAGAGGCAACCGATTGTCGCACACCTGGGGCGGCAAGGCTGGTACCACATGCTGTCTTTGAAGAACCATGAGTTGGGGAAGGAACTGTAGTTGACTCTCCAGTCAATTGAATTTCGGCTCTCCTCGGCCTCTTATGGATTTTGGGCTTCAACGAATCATGATCAGTGGTTTGACTTGAATCCAAACAACCTTGTTTCCTTCTCTTTCGGGAGATTCCTCTATCCTGTTATTGCAAACATCGAGCAACAAAGCATTGCCGATGTGAATGCCAACAATCGGTTCTCAACATGCTTTAACGAAATAATTACTTTATATCTAATTGACTAAAGCCTAAAAGGGAATCAAACACAACGGTTCCATGCAGAAATAAAATTATACCATGACCAGCCTCGCTCATTTTCCATATCTTGGCAAGCTTTAATTAGTAATAATCACGTACCTCGAGTTCCTTCAACAGATATCAAGCCGCTTTTCCTTTAGCTACTTTTTTGCTTCGATCGAACCCCTCTCCGACCAACAAAATATTATACAGTTGTAACCGAAGCTCGGCATGCTCCACTTCTCCCTTGTTTATACATTTTTCCTTTATAAAATATCAAAGAGAGTCGCCTAATTCATCGAGAAGTGGAGGCAGTTCAAGCTTATCGGGAGTCATGATTGGAGATAACAATGGTTCAACAATTCTCCAGACTTCATCAAGATTCAGGTTGGTATCAATCAAAATTGCCCCAAAAATGCTTTCAACTAAGTCTTCAAGAGCCTGTTGAAAAGAAAGTAGAGACGGTAAATATATATCATCAAGATCCCTAATGGCCAACAAATGCCTCAATTCTACGATTCATGATTAACTAGATGAACAGGAGCCAAGAAAATAATCAACTGTTTACTGTCAGTGGACTTAATAACTTTACCAAAGTCTTTGACGAGCATCAAAGCTATCGTTGTCTTCCCTCCACCTGTATCCAATACTGCTATAATGTTTCTTCTCTTTGCAACTTCATACACCTGCAATCGATACATACAAACAACAGAAAAAAAATAAATAAATAAACAAAAACCCACACAGCAAAAATTCCCAAAACTCAAAAAAAAAAGACAAACACTCTCGGTATAAGGGATTTGAAGATGAAGAAGTGTCGTCCTTAGCAGGATCATTGTTGTCCAAAACCATAATATCAGGTGGTTTGAAGTATATTTCACTTAAAATTCTTTTTAGAGGGTTACCCTGCTTCTCCTTGAGAGAATGCATGTTGAATGTTAATTAAATATACAGAAAACAGTGGCACAAAGTAAAAAATGATATAAAATTTTTATTCAATGGTAATGACAAGAATGAATAAGACGAAAACACTAAAAATACGTGAAGTCCTAAAGAAGGTAGTTTGGTGAGTAAAGAGAAAAATGGGGTTTGAATGGGATTTTGCTGCAGTGCAATGTGACATTGATTCTATAAATTTTACGGAATTTTTAATTAAAATATAATTGTTTAAAGTATTTTTTTATAATATCTAAATATCATTAAAATAGAATTAAATTTTGATCTTTTAAGGCTAAATAGAACAGAAATTTTGCACTAATATTTATTATTTAATTTTGTTGATCAATATGTGATAAGTTATAATTAATTTTTTTATTTATTCTAATTATATTTTTTACAAATTGTTTCATTTACAGAAATTAATTTATTTTTTATTAAAATTTGAGTGTGTGTGTAAATATATATATATATATTTATATGAGGAGAGATATATTTATACTAATATAAAACTAAGTTAGTTATAGACACTTACATAACTTTTTATATGAGTTTATATTTGTTTAATTTGATCGTCGTATTTTATGTTCTATTTATTTAAATAATGCATACCAAGTTTTGAGTAAATTAAAAATATCTAATTATTTTTTTAATTTAAAAAACTTTTAACTATTAAATATAAATTGAAAAATATAATTTTTTTCAAATAATAAAAGTATCGGATTGATTCAAAACTTTATATGCACGAATATTATAATTATATTATTAAATTTAATAATCAGTTTATTAAAATATTAATTATATAAAAAATTATATAAATGTATAAAATTAAATTTTAAGTGAATTTTTTTATTTATATTTATATATATCTGGTTTATAATAAGACAGACACAAGGTAGAACAGCTTCCAAGTTCCAACCGAACTGCTGAAAATGATTTGGACTGGAGCTATTAGGTTCACGCGCAATTGTGGGAAGAGCAAAGACTATCCAACAATGATTCCTGCTGCCTGTAAATCGGAGCCACTAAGCCGATCCAAAGTGCTGGGCCAAGATATAATCTTTTAAAGTCTAATTGACTTGTGCGGGAATTACAATTTAATAATAAAATATAAATTTATATGAACTTAAATATAAAAGATATTTTTTTAATATTTTATAAATAATAATTTAAAATTTTAAAAATTTAAATTTAAATAAAAATATTAAGACTACCAACGCCGCTGTCCGTGTCCGAAACAAAAGTTAAACGTTAAAACCGTAGCAGAAGGAGCAAATTTTGGAACAGGTGTTACTTTTCATGACTCGTACTATCATCATATAAATTGTTATTCAATTCTATAATCCCAAAAGAAATATTTTTTTAGGAAAAAAGGGATTTAATAAAGTATAAATTTAACATACAAAAGTAACAAAACGTAGAAAAAGAAGTCGCTGGCTGATGTCAGCTTCGGCTATCCCCTGATGCTCTTATCAAAATGCAAATTACTGCTCTCGCCTGTCTAAACGTTTATCATACACTTCTCCGCGCTGCTGCTCTTTTTCTTTTTTTTCCAGCTCTTTCCCCAAGCATCTGTTTTCATTTTTTTTTTTTTCAATTTTTTTTTTTTACTTTAAATACTTTCTTTTCCATTCCTCCCGTGTATAGATACAAGAATGGCGACGGAGACAACGACTTGATGGGTTTTTGTACTCCTAGGACTCGAGCCTGTCCAGTCCATGGCTTTCAATATATCACAACTCGAAGTAGCCCTGGCTGTGGTTCTGTATAGTCAAGGCACTCTTCTTCAAGGAGATAATGCTGTACGGAAACTGGAAGTATTGCTGGAGTACAAGAACTGCTTGAATGGTGGCCGGTTCCGACACGTATGTAAACCTGCAGATGTTGATTTGCCGCCCGTGCTGTGCTCCTGAGCACCGATAGTTCATGCTTCAGCATGAGAATGGCTTCACTAACATGCAATTCATGCAGGTCTATCATCCAGTCCTGCCATCGAACGTTCTCTGGTGGAATTGGGTTCCTATATTTTTAAAGTTCATAAACAGTCAAACCGAACAAACTAGTATCAAGACGACAAAAAAAATATAACCAGAATTTGGCACCGGAGTAAGAACAAACAACTACCATGATTCATAACTGACAAACTCATGAATGTTAATTCATCAGAGCTTGAGTGCAAACAATGGATAGAGAGAGCAAGGAGAAAGGGTAAGAACCAACTATCTTGTTTCAACTCTTCATTTTTCTTGAAATACCGTGTATCAGTCACTTATATCAATGGGAACCGGGATATAACCCTCCAAATACATGAAAAAACTTGGAAAAAAAATTAAACATATTTGTGTCTGATACATATTCATATCCAACACTCACGTCCGAGTCCGAGAAACAGAGAGAACAATTATACTCGGTATAGCTGGGATGAATACTATCCCCACAGATTTCAGCAACCAATATTTTTTATTCTCCACTAGAAAACTATCTTACCAACCCATTGGTAAACAGATGTTAAAAGCAATGACAAAAACAGCAACAAAAGAATGGTTTGAAGCCTGTCATGTCAACTACCATGTCAAGGAATCAAGTGTGACAGTAAAGAAATGACAAACCACTTTCGATATATAGATTCTAGAGCTTTTCCATGAGCCACCTTCATATGCATATTGTGCAGTTGTCCTTTCATACTAAGTTCCTTTGGTAAAGCCTTATTGCCAATGAAAAATGCTTGACGTGCCTATTGTAAATATTTATATATATAAAAAAAAGTAGTTTCAGTTAATAATATAGATATTCATAAAACACATGCTCATTCAGGACAATTAAACAGATAGTTGTGACTGATACTTTAGTGCTATGTAAATTACACAATGTCACTACACTTGTTTAAATCCCATTTTGTAATCCATATTCTATTAATTATTCTAATATATAATTTGGTTAATTGTAAAGTCACAGAAAAAGGTGGTAGTAGAAGAAGCAGCGAATTTTGAACCATTATACAAGAGAGGACTAAAAAGGGGAACCCATTTCCCAGGTTACAAAAGGGGCACCAATAAATGAAAAAATTAAAAGGAAAATAAATATGGTTGAGAAATTAGGCTGAAACATGGTTAAACAACTTAGTTCATTGCTTCCTAACAAAAATGCAAACCTATAAATAAGTTGGTTGAAATATGGGCAATAAATTTCCAAGGAGATACCCGGTCAAAAAAAGCATTACGTAAGTGGGCATGGTCTCCAGCTTCTCCCCGCAGTTCAGAGTACAAATTTGCTGCCAGCTCAGTAAAATTAAAACAAATAGATATGGACAGAGGCATAGATTGCTCCTATTAAAAGCTGTATATGCATGAACTTTACTAGTGCAGAACATTTACCCACTGCATCTCCAGTTTCAAGCCAAACAGGAGCTGAATGAGCTGAACCACGAGTCAGCAACCTATTAGCATAAACCCCTCTTCCAGGTGCAGCACTGTTGTAGGTATTAGCCAACCCTTGAGAACTTCTGCTTGACCCAACAGTTGATTTGGCAGAACCATTTCTGTCATACTTCCATACTCCAGAATCTTTAGATGCCATTTTCCTGACAGCTGATGCAAAATCTATGGCACCTACAGATGGAAGGGAGGAACTGGATTTGAACATAAGTATATTGTCCATGTTAGATGATCGATAAGGATTGGCACAATGTTGAAGATCATCTCCTGCATATTTTTTAGGACCAATCTGATCATCTGACACAGTAAGTAAAGGAAGGTCTAGTGTACTCAGATTGGGAGCTGACAAGGCCTTTGAATTCAGGTTCTGGTTGAAACCACCATCAACTTGAAGCTACAATAAAAATCAAAATGAACAGTGAAATGCTAAAAGATCTTAAAATGAATAACACACAACAAAAACTCTGAAAATTTTAGAGGATGCTGGAAGCTGTGAGCCACAAAGCGTGTAACAACAACCTAAGAAGATATAAATTCAAAAACCAAGAGCAGAAAACCCTTAAAAGAAAAGCTACTCCTGCATAACAGGCCACATAATATGGTTGAATTGAGACACCTCAAAACTTCATGAGAAGCCAGCTTTTCCCTGTCAGACTACAGTTAGCATCCAAACCATTACCATTCACAGCACCACAGCAGATTCCCAATATCCAGAAATAGTAACATTAGAAGAGAAGAAAATAAACATTTCCATTGCATAAAAAGGGAAAAGCAAAAACTGAAGTTGAGAAAAATCTTTCACATCCTGATTTGGACCATAAATGATTCCTTTAGTGGTTCTGCAACTCTCCAGCAATTGATAATCAGAAATGAAAAATATAAAACTTGAAGATGTAAACAACTGATGCATTACTACATCTTCAAACAAAGGATAAAAGCAAGCACTAGAAACCAACTAGACACAGTTGACCACTCACCTCAAGCTGAGCGAGCATCTCGATAGTGAGATTTAAGTCACAACCATTGCCGAAATAAACTTCAGCAAGGCTTTCAGCAGCAAATCCAGGAAATTGAGAAGCCAAAAAATTCAGAGGATTCATTTCAGCACCATACATAATTGTTTGCTCACCCAACATATCATTAGTAAATCCATGTGTAGAATTTCCGTTATGTGGTTGTCCCTCCCTCCCTTTGCTAAGTATCTGATCACTGTTAACAGGTTGTTTGTACCAAGGTTTGGCTGGCAAAGGCAAAAAACTAGCTAAAGTGGGATACTCTCCACAGGATGAGGCAGGATATCTCAAATTTTCAGCGAAGTTATTAATATCACCATTACGATGCAGTAGTTCTTGTTGATTATCAAATACATATCCACCATCAGCAGAAGCAGGGAACCTTGAAGCTTCACTACCACCGTGCAAGGACAAACCTGCTAAAGAGAGGCTCCCAGATCCAATTCCTTCAGAATCATCCTCATTAATAACCTTAAAGTCTGGAGTAATGTCATCAGGGAGCTGGCGACGCCAGAACTGATGAGCCTCATCGTCAGAATTATTTGAAACGGAAGACTCGGACCGATCAAGCATTGCTTTTCCCATAGTCCCAGAACTAGTAAGGCTTCTTGTTGCATCAGCTGCATTAGTACTTCCCAATGAAGATGGTGATCTAAGAGAAAAGGGAACGAACTCTGCTGCATTAGGATTCAAAGTTGCAACCTTGCGAGGGGTATTGAGTATTGTGTCACTAATTTGGATCCCTTTCTTAGCTAAGCTCATTCTTTACTTAAATAGAAAATAAAATAGATTCTACATAGATAAAGGAAACTAATGCAGATGTATCCCTTGAGTTACACTAACTCTAACCAAAACCTGCAAAATCGTCCATCGTATCACATTATTAATAAGTCAAACTTACAAAAGAATCCTAAATTGAAGACAAACGTACATGCACGAAACTGATCCATATCAGAAAATAACTCAATAACCAAATTTGGAATGGGATTAAGACCCAAAAAAGCCACCAAATTTCACATCACTCTTCATAGAAACTTATGCAATAATCATTTCCATGAAAATAATGATGATGACGAATGATGAGAACGGCAACGATGAAGACAATAGAAATATTAATAACCATATTTGGCTCTCACGCATGCAAAATCATCGCTTTAAATGAAACAAACATAATAGATAATACTATGATTAATTAACAACTGAATAGCAACTGCAGTTAATCATATCTTTAAATGAACATCAAAATAAGCTCAATTCAAAATTAAGAATTAAACAACAAGTTTATTATTAATACAAACGCATTAAATACACCAAAATTATGCCCATATACTGTTAGAAACCCTAGAATTCACTTTTCAACAAGAATGCAACCTGAAAAGAAAAGGAAAGCAGAAAATCCTCAAGCAAATAATTAAACAGCAAGCTCATTTACAGTAAAAAAAAAAAAAAAAAAAAACCCAAGAACATAAATAAAAAACTCAAATTTCCATTAAAATAAATAAATAAAATCAAAGCTTCAACTAAACAAATAATTGAAACGAAAAGAAGCATAAATCAAAGCTAAAATCTTGCATTATCCAAGTCATTAATTATCAGAGGTCCCAAAGTCAATCCAACAACAGTTAAAAAAAAATGAAATAAACAGAACGAAAGAAAGAAAACGAAATTCCAGAGATCTAAGAAGAAATTTATACCTTTGCGAAACAAATCGAAAGGATCCATAGCTAAAGAGATGAGAAAGCAAAAAAAAAAAAAAAAAGATAAAAGAGAACCCCCAAAAAAAAACCAAAGATGGATTTCGGAATTCAGATATTTCTTTCTTCTTTTAATTAAATCTACTGGGATTTGAGCTTTGAATGTTTTTTGTCTTTCTTTGGCGGCTCAGAGTACATGTTTCTCTTTCTCTTTATTTTTCTTTTATTTTCTCTGGTTTTTTCTTTTTTTTTTTTGGCTCGAAAATGCTTTGGTTCATACAACTGCCACCACCGAAATACAAGAACCAGACATCCAACCCGTTCGTCACTCGATTTGACTTCTTTCTTTTTCACTCTTTTGTTTTTATAACATATATATATATATATATATTATTTTCATAGTGCTATCTTCGTAAATCTTAATTCAAACAGTTTTTCTTAACTAATAATTCATTGATCTCTGTCACAACTCGTGAAATAATAAAAATTTATATTATTTAAATAAATTTTAAAAATAAAATATTTAAATTGTTAAGAGAAAAATAATTAAAGATGTTAGTTGGAAAAATGAATTTATTTAAATCATACTCAAATAAAATAAAAGCTTTATATATTTTTATTGCTTATATTTTATTTTATGATAAATAAAATATTTTAAATCATGATTCTTTCTAATCGATAAAAAATTAAATTAATAAAAAATAATTAAATTTTAATTAAATATATAAAAATAATTATAATTATTTTTTATTTTCTTCCTCCTGACTTATTTTTATGTAAATTGAGTTTTTTCGAACTCGACAGGTCAAATTAGATCTCAAATGAATAAATTTTTTTGTTATTCAAACTCAACTTGAATGATCCAATTCGTATGCGGTTATAGTTAAAATATTTTTTTACAATTATTATATTAAATAATATGTTTTTTTAAGCTATGGGACTTAATAAAATTGAATGATATTTAATATATATAAAAATATATAAATTTTAAATATTCGTTAATAAAATGGAAATGATCATGGTTGGCGAGTGGCGATAACGACGAAAAATACTTACGCACCAAATGAAACGCGCATGTCAGGGTTTGAAGGTACGCTCTTCTGCCGGACCAACCAAACCTTTCTAAACAATGCACCTGAAAAGAAATGAAGACAAAAACAAGGTTGGCAGTTACATTCAACCGAACATTATTAAACGACACGCGCTGGTGACACATCGTGGGAAAAATAAGATACGTGAAAGGGGAGAAATCCCTAAAGAGAACGTTTCACTTGGACGACCCGTAAGATCGGTGACTGTCCTGACAGCTGGCAGCGGCAGGTCCTAGTACCCGCACTTTCAGCAGTATAATCCCCTCCTCCATAAATCATCGCAATAAAAAAGTATTAACCAATACAAATATTCCACGTGTAAAATGAGGCATGAAAGTTATGGTGGGGAGGGAAGTAGTGGAAAAGTATAGGGAATGACCGTCAGGGTAAAAACAAAAAAACGGTGACGTTGAGAGCAATTACAGTGACTTCAAGCCGCCAATGATTAAGGCGTTGAGTTGTCTCATTTCCTCTTCCTTATTTATATTTATATCTATGAAAACATCTTCAAATTTTGTTTATAGAAAAAAAAAAATCAATCAGAAGCATTTAGCGGAGGAAGACGAGGAAAATCTCTTTGTATTAATGCAATTGAGATCCATAACTGCTTTTTTTGGGCTCAGATTTTGATCTTTGAATTTTAAATAGACGCAGAGAAGGGGAAAAGAGAAGAGGGAGTGAGCCAATTTCGGCTCTGAGATATGTATATGCAAGTCATAGTTCTTCTTCTCATGCTTGTTGCTGATCAAGAGAACCAAGAAAGAGAGTGGGAAAAAGAGAGATAAACAAATTTCTCATCTGGTTTTGAAACAAAATCAAAACTTTTTTCCTTGGGTATGTTTAGGTTTTTTTTTTTTTTATATGCGAAAAATGTTATCTTCTTGATAATTATGGCGTTAAAGCTTTTGCAGGTAGGTTCCAATGGCAGCAGCGGTTTTCAAAGAGGCAAAGATAATGGATTCCGTTAAGCACAAGAACAACCAAATCGAAGTTGAGTTTGCCGAGTGTGATTGTTGCGGCCTAACTGAGGAGTGCACGCCAGCTTACATTGCTCGGGTACAAGAAAACTTCGAAGGGCGTTGGCTTTGCGGGCTTTGTTCGGAGGCTGTTAAAGACGAGACAGTTCGGTCGGATGAAGATATTACAATCAACGAAGCATTGGATCGACACATGAAGTTTTGTGAGCAGTTCAAGTCTTCCAGTCCTCCATCAAATCCTGCTGAGGATTTGATCTCTGCAATGAAACATCTGCTTCTAAGAACTTTGGATTCTCCTAGGAAGAATGGATCATCAGCTACCTCGTTCGTTCGATCCAAAACTAGTTTTTCCACTCTGTCAAATGGAAAAATTTAAGAATGAGGTTTAAGATTATCCTATCTATCTATCTATCTATCTAGTTTGAAAAAGGAAGTTGAAATAAAATTGGCTTTTCAATAAGGCCAAACAGCTTTAGAAAGAAGTTTGGATTTTGCTTAGGCTTTACGTTTAACTTGGAAAACTCATGTTCTATCTTTATTTATTTGTCATCTTCTTCACATGAGGGCTTGCATGAATGAAACTAGAACCCTCCTTCAATAAAATGATTAATGTATCAAATTACAAACTCCTTTAGCAGTTTTCCATCCAATAGTAAAAAGGACAATTCCTTTACGAAAGTTCTAGTTTGATTGGTGTTTTTTTTTTTTTTTTGTTTTTTGGTGCAAGTCACGATTAGGGATAGAAGATAAGGATGAAAATATTGAAATTCAAATTTAGATTTATTAAATATCTTACTTTAAAGATAATCGTATGAATATTAATCTAATTTGACCGGTAATTTTCCATTGCTTTTCTTTTTTTTTTTCCTTGTGGGGGTGGGGGGGTATCGAGAATTTGAATGAATTAATGCGCTTCAAGATGAGCAAGAAGTACTCCATGTTCTCGAATGGAAGCCACGAATCCGAATACATTATACAAATTCATCAAGGTTTTTATTTATTCGTTTCTTCATCACTTAGCAGAGAAATCAAAAGAGACAAGGCAGAAAAAAAAAAAAAAAAGACGTGAACCTGGAAGTATCTGTATTGCAGTTTGCTTTGTACTACTGTGACATTGGAGGGGATATATGGGGATTGGCGTTGGAGAACTTTGGACCTTAGATTGTGACCTCACAAGGCCAGCTTTTGCAATTGTTCATGTGGTTGGTCCGTTGCTCCATTATTTTGGCCGGCATGACCTCGTGGCTGGTTTTTGAGAATAGAACAGGAGCCAGTTGGATTGGGCCCATTGTTTCTTTTTTTTTCTTTTAATTTCTTACAAAAGAAAAATTTGTAAAAAGGTTGCAATAACTCGAATTTCAAATTACAAGTGAAACATAAATAGTCTAAAAAGCAAAGTTTATAGCTAACTGATATAAATACAGAATCCCATATTCGACTCTAATTTATTTTTTTTAAAAAAAGGGGTAAAATCTCTTATTGAAAACAACTACAATAAGGCAATAATTCATGGATATATAAATATAATTAAACAAATTTTTACCCTTTGCTCATAAATGCATATGTTTGAAATGGTAAGGTTTGATCTCTCAAATTAATGACAATATCGATTATAATTATTATAATTATTATAATTAAAATGTTATGATTGTAATTAAACCCATCAAAATTTAAAGAAATTACCCCAGAACCGAATTCACAAAATCATAAAAACTCCTCCCTAATTTTTAATTTTCTTCGGCTTTGTATTGTGAATGAGTTCAATTAGAGGGGATGGAAATTTCAGATTATTAATTATGTTAATCCAATTAGTCTACTTGTTAATTATTAGTTTGACAGTCCAATCCCCAATTCATTTTTTATACTAGACATCTGAGTTGATTAGTTTTTATGGCATTTTATGGCAATTTAATAAAAGGCTTAAAGGTGTATTTAAAAAATTTGGAGTCTAATTCAGTTGATTAATCATTCAGTTTTATTTAAGAGATTGTATCTAGTAGGTCTGAAGTTTAAATTTCTATCCCCAAACTACAATTTTTTTTTATTAGAAAAAAGTATTTCAACGGCTAATGAGAAAATTTTCTTGTTCTATGATTTGAGTAAGCCATCTTTAATCATTGATATACTTAAATGTATAATTTAAAGATGACTGCATTAATCAACAAATGCTCACTAAATCATTTAAATGTGTGCCTTTTCTAATGTTCGAAGATAATAAATCATTTTTTATCATCAATATACTTAGACGCATTTATTAATAATAGTTACATTAACCAACCAATTAAGTTCAGGCTATGCTTAATCATGAAACCTGCTGGCTACTTATACTATTTTCCAATCATGTAATCAGTAAGAGTACGTATATTTCACATTATCAGTCGTATCAAGACAAATTTTGAGAAAATCAAAAGCATTTATAGATGCATGTATTTTTTTTTTTTCAAAAAAACGTGCCAGAAAACCTCTTTCTCTAATTTTTTTAATTAATATTTTTATATTTTTTTATAATTAAAATTAAATAAAAATTATTTTTTATTATTAGATAATAATAATAATTATAATAATAGTATTTGGTGGATCAGAAAGGTCCAAAACTAGGAAAACTCATCTTCAAAACCCGACCCAAGTGGATAATGTTGTCCATGTATTTACACATCTGCCACTCAATCATGGAAATCTTTAACTTTTATTTATTTTTTTCTTTTTTATTGTCTTTATAATGTCAAGAAAAACAAATGGATAGTGATTGATTTGCATTAGCCATCCATATTTCGGGCAATGATTTGCAAATTCCTAGAATTCTCGAATGCTCAAATCAACTCCTTTAATGGAATATTATAATTTCCCCCCAAGAAAGTTAAAGAATAATGGACATTAAATTCTTTGTTACGGATAATTTTAAAGTTTAACACAATTTAATAAAGAAAATTAATGTACCAATTAAATTTTTAAAAATAAAAAAGATTATAAAAAATATATGTACCTCATTGAAATTTTATAAAATTAATTAATTTATATAAAATTATTAAATAATAATTTAATAATTAATGAATTTTTAGAAATACCTATTAGAACTAATTTAATAATATCATTGTCCCCTCCATTTCTTGTCTTCTTTTAGACATTGTAGCTCAAGACAAAGAGTACACGTCGAAAAGAGTTGGCGGCTAATCCAAGTCTTATCTATAATTAATCATTGTTGCCGTTGTATAGATGTTTAAGTCAAATCAATTATTGTATATGTTTGTTAAGTGTATAAAATTAAATATAATAAAAATATTAAATATATATAAATATAAATATAATACATATATTATGAATAAAATATATATAATATCTATATTGAATTTATTAGGTTTTATGTTATTTTTATGTGGGTTTGATTAATTGGTACTAATTAGGATCTATCCTTTTTTTATTTTTTTTTATAATTATTAATTATTTTTATGAAATTAAAAAATATTATAATAATTCTAATTTTTTATTTTTATCTCCGTAGACACTAATTAAATTTTTTATTATATTTATTAAAGATATTTTATTTATTTTATATTTTCATATTATTTTTAAAATTATTAAATTTAAATAAAATTAGACACCCGATCCCTGCTGGCCTGCCTGACCCACACTTGCACTTTCGTAAAAGATTAAAACTTTTAAGCCAAAAGGCAACATTAAGTTTCAATCTTTTTGGCAATTGTAATGTGCAGCAAAATGGTAAATATGAACATCAA
>JBBYHK010472052.1:0-19887 GCA_038382065.1 Adansonia grandidieri | reverse complement strand
GATTCATACATGGATTAAGGATAACAAGATGCATGGACATGGCATAAAATGAATGAGCAAGAGATATCAAACTAATGGGGATGAAATTAGGCATTTTGCACATAAAAGGGGCATTAATGCATCCAAATCTTAAGCTACCACAACCAAATGCCACAATAATGCATGATAATCCTAAGAGGGTGATGGAAACATGGAGAGCTCACTAAGATGATGAAGGTGCTAAAAAACAGAAAATGTAAGTGATAGAATGAGAAGCTATACCAACAAAACTTTAATTTTTAGCCAAATAGTTGGAACAACAGAGATGGCTTGAATTTCCCTATTTTCCTTGTTGTTAATAAGCAAGAAAAGAGAAAAACAATGAGGTTTTGGTTCTAGTATGGATGAGGATGATTTTTAGAATGTGTAATGGTTGAAAGTGAGTGTTTAGGGGGCTTTTTTTAGGTGTTGAGTGAAGAGCTACGGGATTTGGATTTCTTTGGTGTGTGAATGTATTTTGAAAGTGTAAATGAGCAGGAATCTAACCTTTTTTAGCTGAGATAGAAGTGGTCTATTTATACTAGCATTTTGGAGCCAATTTAGAGGTGTTTTTTAATCATTTCTCAAGGGGGACAAAGTGGTGTCAGCTTGGTGCCTATAGGGTGGCTGTAGGGAGCAACTTGCTGCCAATGTGCATAGGGTGGTTGGTTTAAATGCGGAAATGATTTTCCAGCAAATAGGGTGGCTGATGGTGATATTGGTTAACAAGCTAGGAAGTAGGGTGATAATGTGATGTTGACCTTTTTTTATCCAATTTAGACTTTAAAAAATTGTTATGATTAATTCAAAAGTCTAAATTCATAATCTGATATGCGTTTTAATCTTTCTTGATGCAAAGAAATAAGTTAAAATCGAGTTTTGGATCAATGTGGACGAGTTAACAATACCCGGACCGTGAACATGGCCTGCATGTATAAATACATTGCATAATGTATCGATACATTTGGTCTAAAAACCTTGATAGTGTCGATACAATGATCATTGTATCGATACTATGAACCACTGTATCAATACATATTGATATGTATCGATACATCCTTTATAGAATGCATGTTTTGGTCCTAGCATGGCCTAGTATCGATACATAAGGTCCTGTATCGATACGGAGGCTTATGTATCGATACATCTACATGTTGTGTCAATACAAATGGGGACATTTCAAATTTTTGGTGTGTTGGAGCATTGCATCGATACATGAGAACCATGTATCGATACATTCAAGTAAAATTGTGAATTTCTCATATCTTTTATCCCCGGATACCTTAAACTACGTCATTTGCTGCCACATCTTTGCATTTACCTTTGATATGATCCCTAGGCCTTCTTGATGTCCTCAAAATACTTTTTTGCTAGGCGACATCGCCCCCTCTCATGTCCATGCTCTAGATTGCTACAAATTAGCCCGGAAAAATAAGGTGTCTACAATGTATCAATGCATTCCTAAGAAGTATTGATCCAATCATTTATGTATCGATACATTTTGTTCAAAAATAAGGTGAAAATAAGGTGTCCGAACATTTTGTCCAATCATTTATGCTATAGATTGCTACAAATTAGCCCGGACAAAATAAGGTGTCTACAATGTATCAATGCATTCCTAAGATTTATTGATCCAATCATTTATGTATCGATACATTTTGTTCAAAAATCAAATTTTAGCTACTGCCAAGCCTTGTATCAACACATCTAGCCAATGTATCAATTCATTGAACAAATTTATCGATACAAGCCCTATATGTGTCAATACAACCAGTAATATTTAGAATTTTGAGGATGTAAGAGCCTTCTATTGATACATTGATACAAAAATGTGAAATTTACACGAGCTCTTTGAACTTTTTGCCTTAGTTAGGAATGATGGGGAATAGATCCATGCTAATCTAAATAACTCTGATGGTGTCTAGAACAATGACTTCTGATTTTTTTTACTTGTTTTAATATAGTCCCTAGGCATTTCAAACCTTTACCAAAAATTTTTTTTACCTTGTGCCATGTTTCTTAATAATGCCTAGTGACACAGCACCAGGTAATCATTCTTATTTTTTATTTCATTATTTTATTCTATTATTTTTAATTAAGTCTTCATATGTTAAAAATTGGGCCAAATAAAATGGAGTGTCTACAATGTCTTTTAAAAAAAGTAAAACCCATTCAAAAGCTCAAAGATAAGTGAATCAACAATAAAAGAAAAAAAAAGAAAAATAAACCTACCGTGAGTAGAATATAGAGGAAGTAGATCCAGCCTTGCTTAATGTCCACGTAATAAATACACAAGAAACAATCATTTTGAAATACTATCATATAGTTTCGGCCAATCTAAGAAATGAGAAAGGATGTGAACTTACCATTTTTGCTTTTTGGGTTATATAATAATGGAATAAGGAAATAGGAGAAGCATCATTTCACTGATGCAAATGATAAGTTAATTTAAAATTTTGAAGCATCCTTAAAAAACATAAAATATAATGACCTTAAACTTTTTAAAAGAAGGGTTAGTATTTATGATTTTAAAAAATTAAAAATGCAAGAAATTGAAAAAACACTTTCTAAATAGGAATTGAAGAAATACTTATTAAATTAAAAAATTCACATACTTCGACCAAATAAATGCAAGTTCCCATATTCTCTCAAGCTCTTTTTTATTCTTTTTTCTTTATTCGATATAAAATCATTGCTTCTTATGAAAAACAATGGCTCTCCCTCCCTCGGGCATCACGTTACCTTTTTTCTGTCTCTGATTCACTAAAACTTTTTTCTTTTGTTTTTAGTTTGTAGATAGGGAAAAAAAAGAAAACGAAAACCATTAATAAAGAAAGGAAAAGAAAAAAAAAGGTTTTAGCACTTCTATAGTTTACCATTTTTTGAGCCAACCAATAATTTAATCCATAATAGTAATAATCATGGGTCCATAAAAAATGATAGGAAAAGATAAGTAGTAGGTGGGTGGGTGATTGAAAGAGATAAGGAGTAAAGCAGTTAGAGCATACCAACCCCCATCTCATTTTGTAGAGAGAAAAGATAACTTTTTTAATCTTTATCGGATAAAGACCAAATTACCATGCCTTTTTTTTAGAAATACCTCCACAGTCTCCAAGAGAGTAAAAAATCATATATTACAAATACTTGAGTTCACAAGTCATTCAAGTTCAATCTCGATCATTATCAAATCAACATTGAGTAGCTCAAGTATTGAGCTAGTCGAGTTCGAGTTTTTAATACTTGGCTTAAGTAGCTCGCAAGCTTAATCAAGCTTTTTTATTTTTAAATATTTTTAAAATATTTTAATTAGTATTGACAAATCTTAATTCAAATTTGTACACAAATAATTGAGTTTGCAGTTAGGTATGAGAATCAAGTTCATTTTTTATTAGGCAAATGTCGCCTAATTGAGTGAGCATGAGTAGTTGGGTTTTCATTTTAAATCAAGCACAGTTTTTAAAAATAAAATTTTAACCAACAACTTTCAAGTCAAGCTTAAGCTTGGTTGACAAAACAAAACTTCTATCACATAATAAGTGATAAAAGTAGATCACTTCTAACTTTGATTAGCCAATTAACCAGCTTTATAGCATAGCTTAACACTATTATTCTTTATAACAAATTATATGCTATATTAGATTATATAATAAATACAATGGTTAATAAGTGCATCATGACATTTGAATTATATATTAGTGTGAATGCTTTCTAAATAAGATTTTGGATAAATTTAAAACTTTGATAATCACAATAGGACCTTTTATACTTGAAGGAGTTGAGGATAGATCATTTCAAAGGTTGCATAGTTTGGTCAGTACAATAGGCTCAAGTTGGTTGGAATCGAGCTTAGACATGATATTTTATGATTCGGGCCAGTTAAGATCATTATAAATAATATTTTTATTAAAATTTAATTATAAAATATATAAATATTAATATATAAATGATTTTTTTAGTATTTTAATATATTTTAAATAGTAATTTAAGTTGTCAGATTAGGCCAAATTTGGGACTAAGCTTTAATCTAAAATTTTTCAGGTCATGACTCGATTTGGCCCATGAGCAGGTCTAGATAAGGTGCTTATTAATGCAATTAATTAATTAATTTAAAATTCTAGTAAGGAAGTACTATTATTTTGTATGCAATTGGATATGATTATATTTTGGCTACTACTAATTTTTATTAATATTTTGGATTCATATTCATAGCATCAATTTTATTATAGTATTTGGCTTTGTTGATGCAACAATGTAAAGTGGCACATAGAAGGCAAGGTAATGCTTTGGCAATAGGCTGGCAAGACAAAAAGAGTTAAAGAGCATTGAAGTTTATACTTCATGGTACATTTCAATGCTTAAGTCAGTAAAGGTTGAAAGGAAAGAGATAAGTAAAGTATGGTTGTATCTATCCTACCTACAAGTATGCCATTATACCTTTTTATAGTAGTTGTTGAGTGTTTTTCATTATCTGGGTCTTTATAAAGATAGAGTTTACAGGTGGATGAACTTCCTTAGATGAAGATAAGGATTAAGCATATCTAACGTATTATCATAAGAGGTTATTATCTTGAACATAGTCTTTTTTATCTAATAAGTATAACAATTGCCACCTAGGGATGTGGATAGTTATAAAGTGACCATTCATAGCCCATAGAGGAGTAATTTGAAGTTTACCAAATGTGACTACTTATTAAATATGGCAACCCTTAGATCGCCTTGTGCTTGGATTAAAATGCGATGTAAATGATTGTCCATCCATAATGACAACCTGTAGGTCATTTATTATTGGCAATCAAGAATGAGAAAATGCTGCTGTGGCCCTTTTTTTTAGTTTCAAAATTTTGAATCTTTTAAATTTATATAGGTAAAACCATGATTAATGCCACAGTTGCACAGCTCTACTCAATGGTCAACATGTGACAAAGCTTTGGAACCGACATGTAGCTGTAGTCACCACGGTACATTCCCTGTAAATGGGCCTAATTTTTCATGTGCATTCTTATAAGTAATTCTAGTTTTCTGCCTTAGTTTTTCTATCCATTTTTGCAATTAGTGGTGATATCTTAAGGTACTTTTTACCGACTTTTATTTTACGAGTCTTCTTTCATTATGCTCTTCAAAATATCAATTGGCTAAGATATCCTTCTCTTATTTCTTTTTATATGCTGTAGGTTCTCTATTTTTTCAATTCAAGAGTTTGTTAGATGGTCTTCCATCAACATCTTTTGAAATCCATTATGAGGAAAGGCTAGCTTGAGGTTAGTGATAGAGAGGTTGTTAGGCAGCTGTTTATTATGGAGAACATTGCCATAGATGAGTCGAATGATCAACCACACATAGAGTTGGAAGAAGAGGTTTTTATGCTGATAAAAGAGGGATTGCTTCAAAAAATAGAACCAGTTTGATAGGGGGTGAAGACGTTTTAGTAGAAGGAGGGCAGACTTAGAGTTCTACCGCTGTTGAGTAGAGAGAGGGAGGTGATGAGACGTCATCTCCTGCTACAAGAATTGATACTAGTTAGGTAGATGCGTTCAACAACATTATAATTATGGTGATCGTGAAAGCAGTGTTGATGGATCGAGGGTTTAATTTTCGGTAATATAAAGTATTGAACCCACTATTCGGGTGACCTATAACTAAAGTTAAGGGAAATATGTTACCCTTTTACTTGTATATTTTTAAAGGGGTTTTTCACTTATCTCTGGAACCTTTCTTTTGTCAAGTGCTAAATTAGTATGTGATATCTCCCAATTAGCTAAAACTAAATGCCTAGGCGATGTTGGTAACATAATTCATCATTTGCAAAAAGGAAAGGTGGACTCTTTTGTCGAGTGACTAGGTACTTGTTTTCATTGAAAAAATAAGATAATTATTAGTACTATTTTTAGTCCGCCAATAAAAACATGTTGGCATATATCCTTTCAAATGCCTATCTCACCAATGATTAGTTTTTCCTTGTCAGTAAATAGGCAAATGTTGAGTGGGGTTTCTCGATGTAATATGATCATTTTCCCCCATAAGCAATATGAAGGCAACCTTTAATAAATCAGAGGAAGAACAAAAGTAATAGTTCACGAGTTGCTAATTAAGTAGAGGGATTTTTTTACCTCTATAAAAATTCAACAGTATTGTCTAGTGTTGATGCTATTTATCTTCCAAAAAATCTTGCTCACCTCACCAAACAGAAAAGCCATAGGTATGTCTAAACTTATAGTCAGATTTAAGATTCTTATATTTAGTGTCATCGTAGTGGTAAGTGGATTATCTGAATTGATTTACATTTGTAGATTCCAATTCCATGAGCAAATCAACTGTGAACGTGATCATCATAAGTGATAAGCTTAAGTTGACTGTTAGGTTTAGTGTAGACCCTTTTAGGACTATGGTAGAGGAGATGGAATGTAGTTTTAGGACTCGAAGGAGATACCAATTAGTATGATCTCAGAAGGTATATGCTGGTGACTTTTGGCTTCCATAACTTAGTTTTTCTTAACCTAAATTATAATTTCTTTTCAGTGACGGACGCTGCTTCTTATGTTGTATTAGCAGAATGTGAAGCTAGGCGAGTTGCTAGCATGAAGAGTAAGAGTAAAGGAAAAAAGAAGGTCAGAATAGCTAGGGTGACTTTTTTGTTCAAAAGAAAGTATCTTTCAAGTCAATAACTGCTTCCACACCTTTAGTTGGAGTTACACTTCTTACTAGTATCTTTTTTGTGGAATCCACGCTAGTTTCTACAGTTTGAGTAGAGTGTGTAACTATTCCATCATCATTCAATGGCGTGCCCCTTAGGATCTCTTTACCATCAAGTGGGTTAGGTGGACCGAGCTCTATGAGAATTGACCTACATATATAAAGGAACAACCCTACTCTAAGCACAGGTATTTTGAGCGATAGGGAAATTGCATGTAAATGGGCTAGTGAGGTCGCTTATCAACCAAATAAATAGTTCCTGCTGACTAGGAATCCTGCTGTGAACCTGAAGTCTACCCTTGCTTGTACAGTGGAAGTAGTTTTTCATCCGCTTCTTTTTTTTCTTTCTTTATAATTTGAAAGTTATGATAAGGTTTTTGTCCTCAAGCTTTACATACTTAAGATAGTCTTTGCCGAATGTGACAAGCTACCATTAACCATGAGAATGCCTAGAAGAAGACCATTACCAGTAAGGTGAGGGTACAAGAACTATAGGTACAGGTTGATAGATTAACTCTCCCAAAGTAAGCATCTGATGATCTTGTTTTAAAGGTGCAAAATGAGACGTCAAAGTTGAAGGCCAATTTTGAGAGTATGAAAGGTGAGTTAGAGCTAGCTAAAGCTAATGTAGAAGGTTGTCTAAGGAACTGGATGAATCATAGAAAGCTTATGCCACTCGTGACTTAAAGCTAATGATGGTGATTGCCAAAATTTTAGAGTTAGAGTTGCAAGTGGTGGGCACAGACTCTTAGCTATAGAAAGAGCTCGACCTTAAAAAAAATTCTCTTATAGGTCAACTGCTAACCTGCGGTAAGGAGTAAAGGCAAAGTGCCTTGTATAGTGTGCAACTTTTAAGAGGATCTTCAGACTTAAGAGATATCAGGTTTTCCTAGCTTATCCCTCTTCTTGAAGGTTTTGATGTATTAAAACTGTCTTAAGAGGATGTAAAAAAAAATTCATTCTAAAGACGTGGCCTTCATTACTCCTACTCCTGTCAATGAGGCTATTGAGTATGAAGATAGTTTGAGAAGAAAAAGAGAAAGCAGGTCAACCAGGCAACGAGGGATGTTCCTTCTAAATGATTGTATTTTAAACTTTTTATGCAAAATTTTTATGAACTAATGGAATTGATTATTATTTATTAAAGCATTCTTTTATTGTTTCTTTGTTTAAAACAAGTGTTTAATATCTTGAGTGTTAGACAAAAAAGTGTTTTTTGCTTTACGTTGGCCTGGGTGGCCTTATAGTCTTATTGGTAAACCATAGGAGGTCTCATTTAGGTTTTTATAGACTTTTTAGTCTCATTTGTAGTGTTTGCAATTATATAAGTAGACCATGGTAGGCCGCTTAACATTTTAGCAAATAAAAGAGGTTTATGAACTTATCATCAAAGGAAATTCACAAACTCATTATTGAATAACCTAGATGGGTTTTGAGTTTACAAGTAATATTTTTTGGGATGGATAGCATTCCAAGTATTTGGAAAATGTTTTCCTTTCATGTCCATTAGCTTCTAGGCACCAAACGCTATGACTTTGGCAACTTGATAAGGGCTTCCCAGTTTAGAGATAATTTTTCCTTTCTACTAGCTTGCTCACCTCACAGTTCCTCAAGACCAAGTCATCAGCTTGGAATTGCCTATGTTTCACTCTTTTGTTGTAGTATTTAGACACTTGTTGTGCCTTGGTTGCTATTCATGTTGGGACATCCTCTTTGCTTTCTTCCAATAAGTCTAGATTCATTCTTAAGTGCAAATTGTTTAGCTCATGGTTGACATTAGTAGTCTAAAATGTTTTAGACATCGATCTCTATCAGTTCACTACTTTGGTGCTGTAGACCAGACTAAAAGGTATGGCACTTATTGCTTGGAATTTTGTTGTTCTAATCACCAATAGTACCCTGAGTGTCTTCTCTGCCCAAGCTCTTTTAGCATCATCCAACTTATTTATCAATGGCTAGACTGTATTTTTATTCATGGACTTGACCTGTTCATTAGATTAAAGATGGGCAACTAAACCATGCACCAGGCTTATGAGAAATTTTTCACAAAAATTTTTAGTTAATCTACCTACAATTGCTTCCCATTATTAGTTAATCAATATTCCAAATCGATAGATAATAAATTTCCAAAAAAAGCTGTTCGTGATTCTAGGTATTGTTGTAACTACGGGCTTCGCTTTTACCCATTTTGTGAAAGGCACAGGCTACTATCAAAAACTATAGCTATGATGTCATCGATGGAAAGAGGCCTAATATATCAATGCCTTATACGTAAAAGGGCCATGGGTTGGAAATCTGCTATAATCATTTCGTAGGCTACCTAAATATCTTGGTGAACCATTAGCACTTGTTATACTTTTTTACCAGGTTAGTGGCATTTTTCTTCCTCATTAGCCAAAAGAACCTGAGTGTTTTTTGTGATAAAGCTCTGCCCACAAGCGGTTTCCGTAGACTCTTTCGTGGATCTCTTTAGGTATATAATCTACCTCACTTGGGTTTAAGCACTTAAGCAAAAGATAAGTAAAAGATTTCTTGTATAAAATGCCATTGACAGTAGCGTACTTGGTAGCTTGTTTTTCCCAGCCACCTTTTTTGTAATGGGTCATTTAGAGCTGTATTGGTTTAGAGGAATGCCAATATTTGTGTCATCCAATTAACAGTGGCCTATGTGGCCAATTCATGGACGTATTGACCATACCTTGGCATTTGGATAGACTTAAGTAGAATCTTGCCTTTACTTATGACTTCTACGCTGCTTGCCATTTTTAGCATCAAGTTAGCTATGGAATTCTACTTGCGAAGGATCTATTCGAAAAATATATGATCAAAGGCAAGGGTGAGCTTAGAGATTAGGCTATGATATTTGGCTAGTGTTTGATCCTTAACTTCATACATCCCATTAATATGGTCACCACCAATTGGGAATCTGTATAAGCTTTTAAGTGAATAACTCTGAGATTTCTTACCAGCTCGATCCCAACATCAGTGCCTTATATTCAGTGACATTATTTAAGGCTGAGAATTAGAAAGACCAGGCGTAACACCATTCTTGCCTTCTAGGATCGATTAGAAGAATATAGTGCTTGATTTTTCATTTCTTGATAATCTGTCAACTTATAATTCCCAATATCTTTCATTGCTACTTTCTATCTTATGGGGGGCAGCTATTAAGTCAGTAGGGTTTTTTTTTACTGTAGGTGATGTGATGACTTGTTCAAATTCAATGGGCACTAAGAAAAATCATTTAGCGATGAAGTCAACTAGTGCTTGTGCTTTGATTTCCCTTTTAGGAGAGTTTTAGTCCAATATTGCTTGGTTCAATGCTCCACTTGATCATCCTTCTAGCTGAGTCGACCTTTTGCAAAACATTTTTTAAAGGTTGATTTCTGAGCACTGTCATAAGGTGCATTTGGAAGTATTAGCACAATTTTTTGGCTACTACTAAGAACACATAGACTAACTTTTCTATCCTCATGTAGTTTGCCTCCCTTACTTAGAGTGCCCTGTTTACATAGTAAATGGGTCGTTGTGTCTCATTATCTTATTTTACTAAAATAGTTACGATTGTTTCATTTAACGTAGTAACATAAATGAACAAATGATCGGTAGGCATGCCAACAAAGATGGCAAGAAAAGGTAATGCTTCAGTTGTTCAAATGCTTACTGATATTCTTCTGTTTATTTGTATCTGGTAGCTCCTCTGAGTAGGTTAGAGACGGACAAGCATTTGTCAGCCAATTTTGAAATAAAATGGTTGAGTACCGTAATTCTACCTATCCATTTCTCTAGTTTCCTTGTTGATCTTGCTAGTGACATCTCCAAGATCACCTTGATCTTCTCTTGGTTCGCTTTGATTCCTCTAGAAGAAACCATAAAACCAAAGAACTTTCTAACTGCCATTCCAAACGTACATTTTGAGGGATTCAGCCTTATGTTATATCTTCGTAGGATCTCAAAGGTTTTCCTGAGGTGAATGATATGTTGGCTAATTGACATGATTTTCACGAGCATATTGTCAACGTATACCTCCATATATCGCCTAATTTGGCTTTTAAAAGATTTTGTTCACAAATGTTGATAAGTAGCCTTAACATTTTTCAGTCTAAAGGGCATAACCCTTATAAAAAAAAATCTTTTTTGGTGATTAAAGTCATTTTGTTTTCATCTTGCAGGTTCATTTGTATTTGATTGTACCCGAGAAAGCATCCTTGATAGAAAAGAGTTGGCGACCCATTGAAGCATCGATCGGACGGTCTATCATTGGTAACAAGTCATTGTCTTTAATACAGGCTTTGTTAAGATCAGTGAAATCGACACACATTTTTCATTTGCTATTTGCCTTTTTCACCACCACTGGATTTTCCAACCACTCGAGGTACATAACTTTCCTTATGTATCCTATAGTTAGCAACTTGTTGATCTTTTCCCTAACCTCTATGACCTTTTCAGGGTTGAACTTGCATTTCTTCTATTTAACTAGCTTTGTATGTTGGTTAACATTCAAAGTGTGCATTATTATTTCTGTGTTGGTGCTAGACATGTCTATGGTCGACCAAGTAAAGACATTTATGTTGCGATGTAGAAAACTTGTCAAGTCATTCTTTGTTTTTAGCTCTATCGAACTTCTTATCATGATGAACAAGCTGGGCTTGGTGAGAATAGGGATATTTTTAAGGTTTCTTAGGCCAACTGGGGTTTAGGATGATAAAGATCTTCCTTGATGTTTAGGTTGTTGAGCGTCAAAACGCTTGGACTAGTTAGGACAATGAAGTTAACTATCAGTTTACTTCTCATTATGGTTTTAGAATTGTTATTAATGGTACTACTACTTTTTCTGGTTAGCTCTATAGACATTAAGTGGCAATGTCAAGTAGTCATCCAATTGACCTTCATGTACCTCACTTCTATTAGGTTGGAAACTTTACTATTAGGCAATACATTGTGATTATCATCTTTGCTTTCTTCATCGTGAGTCACCCAAGAACAACATTGTACGCTGATGGTTGGTCAGCTACTAAAAAAATTACCATTATTGTAGGCCTATACTCTTCATCACCTAATGTGACTGGCAGGGTTATGGACCTTTTTACTTGAATGGGCTAGTTGGTAAATCCATATATTGTAACAATGGATGTAGGTCGCCAGCTATATATTATATTTTTAGAAAGCTTCCTCTTAGAGTACTTTGATGACACTGCCATTATTGATTAGGATCTTATTGACATAGTAATTTCCCACAATGGGGATACGACTATCAGGTCATTCTCGTTGTCTATGACCAATTCATTATCATTTTCACTGAATATGTCAGTCGTCTTGCTTCACCCTTTTGGGATATGTGTCTATCACCATGACAGATTGGAGGTAGGATTTTCTTTTTAATTTACTACTAAACCAGTTTTCATTGTTGCCAATTATGACATTGATTATCCCTCTAATTGGACATTTTCCTGAAACTTTATCATGATGGCCATTTAACTAGTTTATTACTTTGTCATTATTTTTCTTGACAAAGTGCTTAATTTGCCTTTTATGTATCAATGCCCTAATAGAGTTTTTTAGTATAACATGGCCAATATCATCATGGAACTCGCAATGCGTGCTAGGGTTCTTATGACTTTTGTTTGCTTTCATTGGTGTTGGGCACTCGACCAAACCATCTTTCATTATAGCGTGAAGGATTTATGTCCTACTAGTATTTAGAGACATGTAAGTCTCATATTTACTATAGTATGGCATTTAGTCCTTTTTTCTACTAGTCTGTGTCTAGCTCACTGTCGATCCAGGCTTGTTTTCTTGGCGATTATCAGTTTCACCCTTTTGAGGGAATCGATCTTGACTTTTTCTTAAGCACCCGATACAGTCTGTTCTTTGGTCTCGATCGAGTCACTCGAACTTACAATTGGTGATCTCAAAATCCTCGGCATTGGCATACTTTTCTTTTTTGTAAAACTGGTATAACTTTGTTGGCTGGGCATTGGTGATTGCATATTTAAGGTGCTTAGGTCACACGCTAGAGATGAATACTTGAATGTCACATTCGTTATTTAACTCTTTCACTTCTAAAGTGGTGGTATTAAAGCATTTCACATGCTTTCGAATTGTCTCATTGGGGGTTTTGTTTTACTATCATTACGTTGGCTGCAATTTTGGCCACTATGTAGTAGTTTCCAAAGGCTAGAACTATCTCCTCAGCTGATCAAAGTGAATGATAGGCCTTGGTTTTAGGGAGTACGTTTATGCTAGCCCATGAAGAGTCGTGGAGAAAACTCGACATTGAACAGCATCAGGTATATCTCAAAGGTTATGAAAGACTTGAAAGTGATTTAAATGATTAGTGAAATCTGTAGTGTTGTTATAGGTTTTTGGTGAAGGTTTATTTTTTTAGGGATCGAAACTTACCAAATGACCAAAAAGAGTGGGTTTTGCTCAGTGTTGAGCTATTCCCAATTATCTTTGTATGGTTGCTTCCAGTTTTTGATTTTTTGTTATAGAGCTGCCACTTGGTTAGCAAGGATAGGGTTTCATGTTAGTTGGGTAGGCCTATCAATGTCTACTTACCCTAGGTCTACTTGTTTTTGGGGTCAAGTAGGAGTTGTCCTGGGCTTCATTACCTTTATGATTCATTTGTTGGTCAGACTGAAAGTGATATCTGGTACTTTGGCTAAGGTTTTGGGCACTTTGGCTTAGGTTCCTGGTATTCAACCGATTAGATGGTAGATTTGGTGGTTAACTTGTGCTTGGAGAAGTTGATTGATTTGTTGCTATTGTGTTGTACTATGGCTTGTTGAGCCGCCATATCTTGTTGATGTTGTTGTTGCATGATGTTTTGTTAGGTCATGATCTGACTTGCTAGTGCCTAGAACTAGGCAAAGTATAGGCTTTGTACGTTAGCCTGAGCCAAGGTAGGCATGGTAGGATATTGTGGGAATGTCGTGCCTATTGTCAATGGGTTTGTCATGCCCCAAACCGAGGCATAATAGAAGCCATACATCTGCAAGTTCTGATCTCACAAATATGCAAGACAACCAACTAACAAAATGGAATTCAAAAATATATATATGTTTGTAAAATAAAAAAAATTGAATTGTTTAAAAATCGAATGCAATAATATGAAATTTATAGGCATAACAAAATGTTTAAAATAAAAGTGCGAAACCTTTAACAATCTATCAAATAATAGACTCGAAAAGTTGTAGTTTTTTTAACACATGAAGGTCTAAACAAACATATACTAAAATTGAAATGTCACTCCTAGACATTCCCACATGTCAGTCCACATTCGGAACCTATAAAATATTAAAAAATATAATGAGTATAACTACTTAGTAAGCAACTGACATTCCTTTAGTTGGGTTAAATATGCTCAAAAATTATAAGACCAAAATAACGATTTGAATTAAGAAATACAAAATTTTGGATAATCTTATATTTATAAATAACTTATTTCAAAATAATAATATGAAAAATATATTTAAATGAAATTCTTATGCTTAAATCTTTGAAATATATAATCTAACTATCTCGCTTTATAAGCTATGGACAAAAATCACTGTTTTAAACATGTGGCACGGTTCAAATGAAACCCACTATTATTAATCAGTGGCATGGTTCAAAACAAAAATCACTATTCTAAATCAATGGCATAATTCAGTATAGAAACCACTATCCTCAACCAATGGCACAGTTTGAAACTTGTTCCTAGTCATGAGGTACATGTTAACATGGCCAACAATTAACTCTCATTGGCAAGGTTCAAGCATAGCATATCAGAAAAGCGTCCAAAATAGAAAAATTAGATTATCGATAATGTAATACAAACATTTATTACTTTTAGAAACAAACATATTTTATATACAAAATATTTCTCATTAACATATCTGTAAATTATCAAGTAAATCGTTTACCAAAATCATAGCAAAATTACAATCGTAAAAAAAAATACGGATAAATAGTACAATATTTTCAAATCCAAATCTAAAACTATAGATTTCATGCTTAACGCAATTTACTAAAACATGGGACAAAATAACATATTTTTGCATATATGATATAAAAATATTAAGGGCTGATTTTTTGAAAATAAATATTGAAAGGATATTAAGTCATTTACTTGATTCGCTAAATTGACACTAAAATCACAAATCGCACAATTCTTCAAATAGCCTAAAGATTAAGAAATATATATATATATATATATATATATATCTAAAAATCAAAATTTAACAAAAATATAAATTTAGCAACAGATAACTTTTCATTGGTCATTCAAAGACGTTTAGGTAGTGTGGAGATATTCCTTACAAATAGAGATTTTCTTAGTAATAAAATATTTAAAACTACGTAAAATTGAAAAACTAACAATTAAAACATAAAATCAGTATCGAAATGAGCTTTATGAAAATATAATTAACTCCTAAATAATTTTTCATATTTTTGAAAATAAATATATAAACAAATAGAATTTTTTTAAAATCAAGTAAAATAAAGATAATTTCATAAATATGTATTTAGATATATAAAAATTCACTAAAATTAGTAAAATTGAGATTAATACTATTTTAACTAAAAATATTTTATTTTGGCCGAAAAAGATTTTACGAAAATTCAAAATGAATTTTTTTTCTAAATTCTAGAATTTAGCAATCTGTGATCATTTGGCTTATTTGAAGCCATTATAAAACCAAATTAATACAAATACTGATGTCGTTTAAAAACACAATTCAATAGTAGAGACGTAATATTATAATGTGGAACTTTATTTTAGCAAAAAAGTTTTATATAACCTAAGTTTCGGGGGTCTAAACTTTGAAAATAATTACAAACAATTCAAAATTTTTTGAGTTTCCAAATGGCAGATTCAATCAGCCTACTTTGGGGCTTCGGTTCTTTTCACACAGAATTCTTATAATCAAATTAAACCATTAGAAAGTTCACATTTCGTACTATGAAATCTATCTAAGTTTTGCCAGAAATGGTTACTAGCAAATGGTTGTCCGATGACTTAAATTTGGCTGGTCGAAATAATTAGAAAACTCAAATTAGTAACCTTAAAAAATCATAACTCCTAAAATACTCAACGAAATGATGTGCCACACCTACTATTTGAAAGATCTCAAGTAGATCTTTCTACGGGTACCCATAATGTCATCGACAAGTCACCGAAATTTTTAAAATATCAAACTACTTCAAAATAAAAGCATGGGTTTTATGAAAATTGATCAAAAATATAAAAATTTCACAATAATTAAGAAAAATCTTACCTAAATCCATGTTTTCCACAATGGATTTGCCTATCTTTTGCCTTTCTTCTTTTTTCCTAGGGTTAGACTCTTCCACAACCTTATCTGATAAAAAGTTAAACAAAACTTTGTAACCTTAGTTTTTCTTTCTTTATTAGGCTAATAACTCTAGTAAATTAAACTGGACCTTAATACAAAACTAAAATTGGGCTAACTATTTAATAAAATAACTAAATGTATTGTTTTGTCGGCTTTACATCCTTTGCTCTTCAAAAGGAGTTTAGTCCTCTAAACTCATACCTTGGCTCTAAAAAAGGTGAGGAAACTTTTCTTTCATGTTTTCTTTTAACTCCCAAGTTGCTTCCCTTTTAATATGATTACTCTATTGAACTTTAACATAAGGAATTGTTCATCTCCTCAACACATGCTCTTTTCTATCCACACTACGTAACAGATACTTATCATAAAACAAATCTTCTTTGAGTCTCAAAAGAGCCAATTCTATCACATGACTCAGATCTGGAACATAATTTCTCAACATGGAGACATGAAACACATCATGCACTCCGGAAAATGCTAGTGGAAGTGCCAGTCTATAAGCCATATCTCCTATCTTATCAAGAATCTCAAAAGGTCCCACATAATTAATAATAAGTTTTCCATGAATTCCAAGCCTCATCACTGCTATAGTTAAAGAAACTCGTAAGAATATGTGGTCTCCAACCTCAAACTCTAGTTTTCTTCTACTATTATCAGCATAACTTTTCTATCGACTTTGAGCTAATAGTCCACCAAAATTTGGATGGTCCTTTCAGATTGTCCATCCGTTTGTGGGTGGAAAGTATTACTAAAGTTTAATCGAGTGCCTAAAGCATTATGCAAACTCTCCCAAAATTTGGCTACAAAACGAGAATCTCGATCAGACATTATAGACACTGGCACACCATGAAGTTTCACAATTTGCTCAATATTCAACTCTACTAACCTTTCTAATGACATACTTGTACAAATGGCCAAGAAGTGCACAGATTTTGTCAATCTATCCATAATCACCCAAATACAGTCATTTTTCTTTGGTGTTCTAGGTAAACTTAATACGAAGTCCATCATGATTCTTCCTATTTCCATTCAGGAATTAAGAGAGGCTTCAACAATCCTGCAAGTCTTTGATGTTTAGCCTTAACTTGTTGACAAGTCAAACACTTAGTTAGGAATTGAGCAATCTATTTTTTCATATTATTCCACTAAAACTTGCTTTTCAAATCATTATAAATCTTAGTACCAACAGGATGGATCATATAGTTATTGTAATGAGCTTCCTCCAAAATCTCTTTCTTCAAATCCAAATCATCTAGAACACAGATCCTAGTACTAAACCTCAAGGAACCATCTTCATGAATTTGAAATCCTGGTGTTGAACTAGACTCTACTTCATATTTGATTTTTCAAAGCTGAGGATCAATAGCTTGAGCTTCTTTAATTCTCTAAATTAGGGTAGGCTGAACTTCTAAGTTAGCCAAATAGGCTCTAGAACCACGTACACATATTAATATCCATTTTTCTCAGGTCTTCTAGAATCTGTCTTTAAGAGCAATTATTCTAGCCAAATTCCCACCAAATTTTCTACTTAAAACATATGTTACCTTATTTGCCTTTACAGGTGGTAACTAATGGTCAAGTCATAATCCTTCAATAGTTCTAACCATCTTCTTTGCCTTATATTCAACTCCTTCTAGGTGAAAAGATATTTTAAACTCTTATGATCCGTAAAAATCTCACAAGATTGCCCATAAAGATAATGTCTCCAAATCTTCAATATAAAGACTATTACGACCAACTCCAAATCATGAGTAGGGTAATTTTCATCATAGGGCTTCAATTGCCTAGGAGCATATGAAATCACTCTATTATTCTACATAAGAACACACCCTAGTTCTTTCTTTGAAGCATTGCTATAGATGGTAAAACCTTTTCCAGGAACAGGTAAAGGAAGGATAAAAGCAGAAACTAGTCTTCTTTTTAATTCTTTGAAACTTTTTTCATAATCATTTGACCAATCAAATTGCACTCCCTTTTGAATCAGTCTGGTCAAAGGCATAACAATACGAGGGAAATCCTCAACAAACTGCCTATAGTACTAAGCTAAGTCCAAAAGGCTACGAATCTTAGAAACATTATTTGGTCTTTTCCATTCTACTATCACCTCAATCTTCTTTGGATAACTAAAATCCCATTCTTTAACACTATATGCCCAAGAAAAGCAACATTGGATAGCCAAAACTCACATTTATTTAACTTAGCAAACAATCGCTTCTATCTTAAAGTCTCTAAAACAATTCTTAAATGTTTTTCATGCTCTTCCAAACTATGAGAAAACACCAATATATCATCAACAAAAACAACCATAAATATATCTAAGGTTTAAAAACCCTATTCATCAAGTCCATAAAGACAACTAGATCATTTATCAACCCAAATGGCATCATAAAGAACTCGTAATGCCTATATCGAGTTCAAAAAGCAATTTAGATGCATCTTTAGTTCTAACTTTTGATTGGTGGTAACCAAATCGAAGATCAATGTTAGAAAACACCTAAGCACCATTTAATTGATAAAATAAGTCATGAATACAAGGCAAAGGATATTTATTCTTCATAGTTACCTTGTTTAACTTATAGTAATCAATACACTGCCTCATACTTCCATCCTTTTTTTTCATAAATAACACTAGTGCTCCTTATGGTGACACACTAGGTCTAATAAAGCCTTTATTAAGTAGTTCTTGATTGCTCTTTCAACTCTTTTAATTCTATTAGAGCCATTCTATAATGAGTCTTAGAAATAGGATCAGTGCTCGAAACAAATCAATAGAGAAATCAATTTCTTAATCGAGAGGCAATTTGAAAAGATCATGGGAAAAAACTTAAGAAAATCTCTTATAATAGGAATATCCTTCAGTGCCTTTTCTTTAGTTCTATTATTAACTACTACCGCTAAATAACCTTTACAACCATTTTTCATTAACCGATTAGCTTGCATCACAAAAATAACTTGTAAAGGAACGCATGCACCACTACCATAGAAACTATAATGCACTTTTTTAAGGATTTCAAAATTTCCCTTCTTTTCTGACAATTAATGTTAGCATAATAAGCAGACAACCAATATATCCCCAAAATTACATTAAAATTGTGCATATTCAAAACATGCAAGTTGGTTACCGATTCCCTATCCTCAATTCTTATCATACACATTTTAAAAATCTGATTAGACAAAAGTTGACCTCTAACTAGTGTATCAACACATAACTCATATTCCAAAGAGGTACAAGGCAAAGCATACTTTTGAACAAAAACAAATGAAATAAAAGAATGTGAAGCCCTAATATCAAACAAAACATAAGCATGAATAGAGGCAACCGATAGGATACCTAAAACAATAGTATTAGATGTTTTAGCATCCTGCTAGGTTAGAGCAAAAACATGAGCTTGAGTTCAAGGTTTTCCTCCTCTTTACGATCCAAATGAAGCTCTGTGCATAGTCTGAATAGCCGATTAGATTGCATCTCTTAAACTACTGGTGGTTCTAGGGCTTGAAAGTTTTATGGTGGCTGTACTGATTATAAATCTTGAGAATTTAGAGGGCAATTAGCAATACGGTGACCCAATGGGCCATATCTAAAACATGCTTCAATAACATGTCTACAATTAGTAACTCGATGTCCTCCACCATACACCAAACACTGAAGCCCTTGCTGAGATATCGTACCATGAAAAAATTTACCCTTAGAGGCCAAAGAAGTTCGAGACCCTTTAATAGCTTGAAATTTAGAAGGACCACTAAAAGCTCTCTCACCCTGGGAATCAAAGTCTCTGCCTCTCTTCTTCAAAAGATCTCTCCTTGCTTCCTAAGTCTCCCTCCAAACTGAGTTTAAGGA
>JBBYHK010471983.1:0-19907 GCA_038382065.1 Adansonia grandidieri | reverse complement strand
TTTTTTATATTTCTTTTTAGAAATTATGAATTTAGAAATAAATTTTGATTTATGAATATTGTGCACATTGTCATGGACCATGAATTTTGTCAATAACAACTTCTAATATCTAGGATAATGGGAACATTTTGAAAATTTCTTTGATAGACAATCACCAATAGAAAGGTCTTTCACTTGCAAATATATGAGTACCCTAAACATCCAGCTATAGACCTTTCACAACCATAGACCTTTCAAATGTTTGTTTTGTGATTTTCTGAGGATCTAACAGTTAAGTTATATCCTAAGCAATTCAAGTGCCATAGTTTAACACATGGCAAAAAAATGATAGTAGTTTCAAGATCTCTCTTATTTGAATAACCTTTTACTCGAACAACAAACTTAAGCCAAAAATACCTTTTCCTTGAGATAAAATTGTTCTTAATTCAATACCTAATAAATAAGGTGTGAAATTCAAAGTTCTACCATACCAATTTGATATTTTATGAAAAAGCCCAACCATAACCTAGATTTGTTGATGGCTATAAAGTTAATAATTTCAAAGGGCATTCCTTAAGCCTAAATGTAAAAAAAAAAAAAATGAAGATGAAGATTAAGGAAGAAAAAAATAAAAAGAAAAAATTGATTGCAACATTATATTATTGAAATACTCAAAATATTTCAAAAAGAATTCCATCTTTTTTCCTAGCGAAATGCTTGTTAGTTCCAATGGCTTTATTTGAGATGACAAATGGCCATTTTTATCTATTTTTTTGCAAACATAAAAAAATTCCCATTGTAGTCCCTTTTGATCTTGATAATTTTTTTTAAACCCTAACAAGGATCACATTTCATATGGGGGAAAGTAAAGTAAAGCTTTAAAACCAGAAGGGGTAAGTCAAGTTTAAAGTCATAAGAACAACAAATCAATTATCATGAAGTAAAGTTGAAGACTAATTAAAGTTCATATTTCAAATTCCACCAAAGAAAATACTAAAGAAAGTTCTAATAGCCAAGTTTCTTCAAAGTGAATAATAGTTATAAAAAAAGTCTAAATTTTAAGTTCCTCTAAAGCAAAGAATAAAGAAAAAGAAATATAAAGAGGCAAAAAATATGTGGAAGCAGAAAGAAATAAAGAAAGAGGAATATGTTTTGTCCAGAAAGACATGCAAAAGCAAGTTCTTTTGAGGAGAAGTGATCCTTGATTCAATTAGCCTCAAATACATGATTTAGGCCTATTTATCCTTTATTTTGAGACCCTAAACCATAGCCTACGTTATGAACTTATAAAGTCCAATTTGATTAAACATAGTTATTTGAGTTGTCAAGTCATTCCTAGAAAAACTTTTAAAGATTCATCTTTTTGAATGTTATTTGAGTCCTCAAAAATATGATGAGCCAATTGATCAAAAAGAAAATAAAAAAGAAGAAAAAAATTAAAAAGATAAATAAAGTTCTAAGGTGAAAATTTGAAAAGGACAGTCTAGGACAAACTTTAAAAGCTTTAGAAATATTTTAAAACCAATAAGGGTGGACTAGAAGTAATTGTTATAGGGGTCCTCAGATTAGAGCGGATCATGAAGTGACTTGATTCTTCAATCATTAGACAATCATGAGTCTTATCAAGTTGTTTCAGCTGTTGATGAAAAACTTTAGAAACCATATATTCCTAATCATTTCTTTTTCTTCAGCTCCTAAATGGTACTAATATACCAGTTTGACTTGTCAAATAAACTTTTATGCAGAATCATGGTTTTCTTCAAGCCCTATTGAACTTCACATTATGGCCTTGGGTCATGACATCAGCATAAAATTAAGTCAAATACCCAAACATTACTTTCAAAATAACCTTTTTAAATCTTCATGCTCTACTTTACAAATTGATCCTTCTCAAAGGCCTTCTAAATTAACCCATTGAGAGTTAATGTTTACTAGCATTAGTTTAATATCTGTTGCGCTATTGTATTTGAAGATTACAAGGATGTTATAATTTGATTGTTTACCTTTCAAGGAGTTCCCATAAAAGGAATATTCACCTGAACTTGGTCTTGATGAACCTCGACTTTGCTGTATCAATTTCTTTAAGACAAATTTTAGTAGTCCCACCCTATTTGAGCCATTAAATTCATTTCTTTATTTTAATCAAAGATATCTCGAATAGTAATGATTAATCATAGGAAATCCTTAGCAACAAAAGATAAAGATGACATATATATTATCCTTATGTTGAAAAATTCACAGTTGAAGTCAATCTGAAATTTTTATAGATTTTAATCACATATATTTTCTTTAGAATGAGAAGGTGATCTTATTCTATAAGTCTTAGAATTTCGTTAAATTTTGATATTTCTTATGATTTTTTTTGGAATCATATAAATGCATTACGAGTAACCAAATATTGACTGTTATCCAATTACAATAAATTATATCTTTGAATTCATAAATACTAATTCGATATTTGGTATTTTTTTAGGCAAAATGATTAAGTTTTAAGTTTCTAAAGTAAAGACCAGAAAAAAGTTTCATAAGGCAAACTTATGATCACCCTTTATCAAATCACTTTTTCAACAATAACTTATCTAAAAGAAAAGAACTTGACATTAATAAGGCACAGATTAATGAGGCCTTGCCAACATATGAGAAGATTGATCCTCATGATATTTGAATTTGATATTTTCTTCATTCAATCCTATGAAAAAGTGCATGAAGCAGGATTTAAGTCAATTTTGTTCAATTTATGAAAGATGGTAAAGTTTTTGATGAAGATGTCCTCTTCATTTGATTTCGTGTAGGATAAGTAAATTAGGATTTAAGTTAACTTCATTCGATTCCATAAAAGGATAGGCAAAGTTTTTGAATTTGATATCTTCTTCATTCGATCCTATAAAAGATAGATGAAGTAGTATTTAAGTTAGCTTCGTTTAATGTCATGAAGGATAGGCACAGTTTTTGAGTAAGATGTCCACTTCATTCGATCCCACAAAAGGTAGGTGAAGTAGGATTTAAGTCAACTTCATTCGATTCCATGAAGGACATGTGAAGTTTTTGAATTTGATATCCTCTCTATTTGATCCTATGAAAGGTAGGTGAAGTAGGATTTAAGTCAACGTCATTCAATTTCATGAAGAATAGGCAAAGTTTTTGAGTAAGATGTCCTCTTCATTCAATCCAGTGAAAGGTAGGTGAAATAGGATTTAAGTTAACTTTTTTCGATTCTGTGAAGGATAAATGGAGTTTTTGAATCTGATATCCTCTTCATTCGATCCCATGAAAGGTAGGTAAAGTAGGATTTAAGTCAACTTTGTTTAGTTCCATGAGTGCTAGGCAGAGTTTTTAAGTAAGATGTCCTCATCATTTGATCCCATGAAGGGTAGGTGAAGTAGGATTTAAGTTAACTTCATTCAATTCCATGAAGAGTAGGTAAAGTTTTTGAGTAAGATATCCTCTCCAATAGATCCCATGAAAGGTAAGTGAAATAGGATTTAAGTCATCTTCATTTGATTTCATGAAGGATAAATAGAGTTTTTGAGTAAGATATCCACTTCATTCGATCCCGTGAAGGGTAAGTGATGTTAGATTTAAGTCAACTCTATTCAATTTCGTGAAGGATAAACAAAGTTTTAGGAGTAAGATAGCATTTTCATTTGATCTTATGAAAGGTATTTAAAGAAGGCTTTAAATTAACCTTATCCAATTAAGCAAAAGAATTATGGAGTATCCTTTTAGGTTCTCCTTACTTGGTGGAAAACCAATACAATCAACGTATGTGTGTGTGTGTGTATATATATATATAAGGAGTTTTCTTTTAGAAAAGCTTATCAAAACCTAGACAAAATTGTATCTATTTAGTCTTTGCCTTGTTCCTAATGCCTAGCAACAGCCAAAGAGGAGTAGTTGTGGGCACTTAATTTTGTTCAGGCCCTGTTTCTAATAGTCTTAATTATTTAAGAATGAGAACTTAGCAGTCACCCAGGTAGAGGTTGACTTCTGCCAATGGAATTGGCATTTTTATAACTTGTTCAATCATACCTAAATGGTCATACGTGTATGTGATAAAAAATGCCATTTTAAGGACTAATCTCGGATAAAAATGATGAATATTTAAAAACCACTTCTGTGAATGATATCACAGTCAAAATTTTCATTTTTAGAAATTTTTGAGATTTTCTATAAAATTTGATAAGTTGATCATTATATGTTCTTACCAATACTCGAGCAGTATATGTGTTAATATGCACTCTGAAAAATAAAAAATATTTAAGAAAAAATATGTATTGGAATTTTATATCATGAGGTGTCAAAATTATTAATTTTGTCAATTAAATTTGAATTTTTCATTACACTATGAGTGTCATACTCATGAAACATTTTAGTGAAATTTGTTTTAAAATTCAAGTTTTTTTCTTTCTTATTTTTATAAAGTAATATCTTAAGTAAAGTATTAAATTCAACTCATTCTTTTCAAAATTATAATTAATTTTGAAATATTTCTTGTTTTTAATATACTGGGTTTTCTACTCCGTAAAATATTTAGGTGAGATTTTTCTAAGTTTAAAATTTTTAAAATTCATTAAATATTTTTACTAAATTCACATAAATCAATTTCTGAAACTCTAAGTTATTTTATGAGTTTTGAATTATGTATATATATATATATATATCAATTTTCCACTATAAGGATTTTTCTCATATAATTTTATAAGTTTCAAATTTCTAATCAAATTATTTTTATTATTTCATTTCTAAAATTTTGTTTTTGATTATTAATTTTAATTTTAATTTTTGTTTTATTTAAATTTTGGACTTTTTAAAGTATTTCATGAAAACAAATCTAATTGGATTTTAATTTTTCCCTAACCTATTTAGTTTGGTTTTAACTATCCCATTAGATAATCTTATCTTTATAATCATTAAAATGATTAGTCATTCATGATGACTAAGCAAGTGGTACATATTAATTTTATGAGTCGTTATCTTAATTCACTAATATCCACTAAAAAATAATAAATAAATAATAATAAAAAAGTAATATGATTTTCAGCCAAGCAGATTTTTTGGATCCCTTGGCTGAACCTTCCCCTTATAAATATAGGGAGGATGTCAATTTAATGGCTAACGACTTTCATGCAAAAAAAGAAAACAAAAGGAAAAGGGCTATTGTGCTAAGTACTTTCAAGCCTTTTTTTTGGGAAAATTTTAAGCTTTCAAGGTAATTTCTTTCTAATTTTTGTTCATCTTGTTCATTTTATTCATTTTTATTCCTCTAAGTGAGTCAAAATCATGCTTGAGCTCATGGATTTTGTTCCATGTTGAAAGATCCATCTTAATTTATTTCTTATTTTTGATGTTTATTAGTAATAATTTAACATTTATCACAAAAATACATGTTTGATGGTGGAATAATGTTATGATATTATATATGTGATTTTGTGCCATTTTACTTTGGCATTTTCATGATTGTTTGTTGTTAAAGTTTGATTATACGTTTATATTTCATGATTTTTATGCATGACGATGATGATGATGATGTCAGCTTGGTTGATATTAGGATCTATGTTGATAACCATGAAATCATGTTGTAAAAATATTCTTTCTTTGTTTATTGATGTTAGTCGAATTTGATGATGATTTTTAAGTGAATTTTATGTTTGATTTCATGATATTTTGGACTATTTTGTCAAGCTTAGAAGTAGTATGGTCTTAAAAATAATTTTTCCAAATTTCTTTAGGTCTTAGAAAGATCTCTTCCAAGTTTTTCGAACTATGTGGGGGCTTATTTATGAATTTTTAACCTTTCTATGGTCAATTTGTAAATATGGAAAGTTTAGAGATTAAATTACAAATTTGAAAAACATTGTTTTAAGAATTTTTATGCTTGGCTGAGTGCTTTGTAGACCTTTAAGGGTCTCTTTTATCTGTATTTAGCATGTTCAGATGTGATTTATATATTTTTAATCATTTTAGAGCTTTTTTATAATTTTAAAAAGTTTAAGGACTTGTTTGCAAAAGTTAAAAAACATTGTCCCAAGGCAAAAAAATGCTTGGCTGATCCTTGTGAATTTTGGTAGGATTTTTGTGTTGATTTGGATATGTTTGATAATTGATTTTGTATTTTGTATTATATAGGGACTATTATGCAAAGTTAGAAAAGTTTAGGAACTATTTAGTAACACCTTGCATTTTAGGGTTAAAATGTTCTTTTCTCATATAAAACCATCTATTTAGGATATTTTAGACATTTTAAGAACATTCCTAGCATTCCTCTAGTTTTTTGGTGGGGTATAAAAAATATCAAGACCTTTCATATTTTTTTGGTTCTCTTATAGGATATGAAGGGTAATTTTGAAAAGTTTAGAGGCTTAATTATAATTTTTGCTTTTTAGTTGACCTTAATATCCAAATTACCTATTTAGGGTATGTCATTTTTTTACCATTTTTGAGTTCTTTAAGGTCACCAGGTTGTTTTCTGGATGAAAGTAATCCCCCAGGGTATTTTACTAATTTCACCTAAAATTGAGTCTAATATAGTCACCAAGATGCTTTTTGCCAAAGGTGTGTATTTAGGATAGGTTTACCCTTCTATGATCATTTTTATGTCTTTTAGGATAACCGAGATAATTCTATATCGAAGGTAAACCTTAGGGATATTTTAGTAATTTATGTTACAATCAAGTCCTATATGGTCACCAAGATACTTCTAAGTCAAAAGTGCACAGTAGGAATATGTTCGTTCATATATGATATCCAGTCTTTTAGGTTTCTGGCATACTTTCATGCCAAAGGTATACTTTAGGGACATTTTACTAAATTACCTTAGATCTTAATCCTTTAAAGTTATCGGGATGCCTTTGTTTTAAAGATACATTAGGGGTCATTTTGGTCTTATCAACCATGTTTAGGTCTTTTAAGTCTAGTTTCGTATGTAGGGTTGAAACCAAGTCACAGGACAAATTTTCATTATTTTAAATAAAATCAATTTTTTTTTATTTTTTTATTAGGCCATGTTTTCAATGTTAAAATAGTACATGGAATTTCTCCCAGTATATGAGAGAAGTTCTATAGATTATTTTAATAATGAGACATTCTTTTCAAGATAAAAATTGGGATATTTTTTGAATTTCAAAAAAATAAAACCTTTTGTATTCCTTCAACTCTCTAGTAGGATACAAAAAATATTTTGATTTCTTAAAACTTTTCGTATTCCACGAAAGAAAATGATAAAACCTTTAGTGTTCTTCTAGTTCTCCAGAAGGGTGCGAAAGATATTTTGATTTTCAAAAGCATTAAAAAGCCCAATTTCTCCTACAAAAAATAAATTTAAGAATTGTAAACTTTTGAAATATGGATATTATAATTGAATATCAAATTTTAGGCCAAATAAAAATCAGAATTTAAATTAAGACATGGTTAATAGGTACTAATTACCAAACATCATTAGAGGGGTTAATCTTTATTTATGATTGTAATCAATTCCTGGACTCTTTCATATGATCTTTGGTATGAGCACAGATCTCATAGTTAGTTTTCTAGGGTTTTATAACCCTCAGAATGCGAATTCCAATAAGTGATCAATCTCACCTAGCCAAAATAGATTGGTGGTTATTCCAAAGTAAATGGTTCTTTCGTAAGACTATCTAATGTTAAGTTGAGTGAGCAATTCATCTCGACAACTCAATTCCCAGACAAAAAAATAATAAGGAAAGAAATAATAATGATATGGCCCCTAAAACTAAAAGATCAATAAGATATAGATTTATATAGGAATGTAAGGTACACTTACTTTTTTAAGTCAAGCTAGTCAAGATTAGTATTCGGGCCATGTTGCGACATCTATCCACTAATGTAGACTAACATTTCATCAAAGATCATGTAGGATTTTATTAAGCTTGTAATGAAAAGCTATGGTAAAGGTATGGTTAATGATATATTTTTGGTTTAATTCACCTATAGACACTTTTCATTACTCTAGATATTTGAATAGCCATTCAAAACACTTTGAGGCACATACCACTTTTCATGCATTTTTCTTTTTTTACCACTTTATTTATTTACACATCACCAATAAAGCCCATTTTAAACATGGTTTAAATAAATCTTAGAACAATTTTATGCGCATACCGATGTAGTGAAGCTTTATCATGGTTTTCTTACTAGGCTAAGCTAAACAATGTGGTAATTAAAAGAAATTATCTATATCAACAAGGCCCAAAGGGGGTATGCTAAGGATATTAACATATAGGTAAGCTAGGAAGGATCAAATGATCCAAAGATAGCCTAAATAGTTTTGCCTTAACAGAAATAAAACAACCATGGCTTTTAGCCATAATTGCAATTCTTATCAACAAAAATCAATTTTAAATAAGGAATGCAAATCAAACTAAAAGATCAAGTGCCCTAAATTTTGGAAATCACATCCTAACATGAGACTTATAAAAAATATAACACAAGCTCAAATAATGCTTACATTTTTCCAATTGTCAAGATAAACCAATGGCCAAATAATCATCATTGAATTAGGGTTTCATCATAAATAAGTTCAAAACATCTCAAGCTTTAAACAACCTAGACACTTAAACATAATATACTCATAAACTATAATCATAAAAAACACCTTTAAAAATTTTTTAAAAATTATGCAAAAAAAAAATTAACCTAGACTAATTCAACATCAATAAAATAAAGATCTCACCCCCAAATTTAAAATAAACATTCTCCTCAATGTTCATAAATAAAAGAGAAAGAACAAGAAAACTCTTCTTTCTATGAAGGATATTTAAGAAAAGCCCTAATCTTCCTTTTTGAGCTCATCATACTTGTCAAAGTTGATAGACGTTGTAAAAGAAAAGAAAATAAAGGACAATGAACAAAAATAATCCTAATAAAAATTAAAATGTAAAAAGAAAAGAAAAATAAAAATATAATTGAAAAACTTAGGTTACCTCCTTAAAAACACTTAATTTATAATCATTGGCTTAACTATCTTCAATGTTATTTTGGGTAGGCTAAACTACTGCAAGGATTTTTTTTTGTCTTTACTTAGGTATCTTCATCCATTTAAGGTCTGAATTTAATCCTGTTTAGGGATCTATGTTGCCTCTTCTTAAGAATGTGCTTGCATAGACTTAAACCTTGATTTTCCTTTGTATACATGAGTGTGCCTTACCATTCATGATACATGCATTTAGGTTGCTATAGGACTTTTGATGATCAAATTTGCCAACGAACTAATGTTTAAAACATTTGCTATTCACTTTGAATTTCTTAGGCCATTTTATGTATGACGTGGACCATCCCAATGCACTTTTATAGTCACTTAAATGTATAGGCATGGGTTTGCACTCTAATGAGTGTGATATTATGCAATGAGGCTTTAAAGATGATGTTGCACCAGCTAAAAATTTTAATTGTTCGAATTAAAGAGTAGATTTAATGGAGCATGATATAACATCTAACAATTTGAACACCCAGTAGAGTCAATGTCATCTCCCTCATAAGTAGAAATCAAAGATGCCTCAAGTGGATCAATCATCTCATTAGATGCACTTTCCACCACTTTGATTGCATAATACTTATCAGATTTGTTAGGAAATGATAATGGTAGGTTGGACTGTGTTTTCTCTTTTTGAACTTTTTCATCAACTTTAGCACCCACAATTTCTTCTTTAAATGATTTATTTGCTAATTCTAACTCTTCACCATCCCCTTCTATTTCTTTACCATTCATAAGATTTGTCTCAATGTCACATGGTAAAGTCTTCTAAAGGTAGTTGCAATGGCATCAATAAGTTATCCTTTTTATGTCTCAAATTTTCTAAGAGATGCTGCTAGATTGAGTAAATTCTAATTGATAGTAGACTGGCTTTTCATAAATTGCATAAACATATCTTTTACTAATGGCTTTTTTCTTGAGCTTATGGTGAAAAATCAAAATAAAAGTTTGGCATAGACAAATATGAAGGCTCATGAATTTTGTACCAAAATTTGAGTGACCATTCTAATCTAGATGATAGTTGTTGGAATAAAAATTATTATAGTTTCCAACATATTGAACAGATTCAGGATAAATTGGGCAATAATTGCCAATATGTCCTAATTTACATAATTCACTATTTATGAGCAAGCTTTAGATAGGATGTGCATTTAAAGTGTGAAGGTTCTAAAAAAGTGCTACCACATATGCAGATAAAGCATTGGTTGCTTTATTTCACATATTCCTTCAAATGAGCATTGATAATCATAGGATGCCATCTATTCAAGCCATCTGAAAATAGAAAAATAAAAATAAAAATAAATAAATGAGAAAAAAATTTTGAACTAAGACTAGATTAGTTGGTAATAATATTAACAACAATAGTAAAACAATTCTTCAGCAACAGTGCCAAAAACTTGTTATTGGTTTTCAGCATGCAAATGCATGTATTGCAAAAAGTAACATGAGGAATTAAACTAAATTTGTTAAATACAAAAATTAAAATAACTTAATCTTTTTCAAACAAATGATTAAAATTATAAACTAAAGCTAGATAAAAGAAAATAATGATAAAGCAAAGAGTAACGAAGAAAACCTAGGATTACAATTCTTGCAACACTTAATTTGAATAAAACGTTATTCTCTTAATTGGGTAATAGTAATGAGTTGTTAACCTAGATTTTTAATCCATTTATAAGTATCTCCCGATTACCTTGTTAGCTTCGAAGTAATTTTAGTTTTGATATAACAAACAACTTAAGCTAAATTAATTTGTATTCAAGTATTTCCAACTTAGTATTTGTGTTAAAATTGAAAAACATTTTCAAAAAGTACTAAGTTTGTATTTTCTCAAAAATACATGTTCCAAAATGTATATTTATACTTAGAATATTTTTGAGATATGTTTGAGTCAATATCAAGCCAAGAAAAATGATTTTATAATAGATTTTAAAGGCATATTGATGCAATGCATAAATGTATCGATACTATGCTTAAAACCCTCATTTGTGTCAATACTTATTAGCATGTATTGATACACTGTGGTGAGTATTGATACTCACCCTATGTGTATTGATACATTGCTTGGCAGTAGCCAAGGTTTGGCTAAAACCCCCAAAAGTATTGATACAGATGTGTCTATATTGATACAATTTGGCAGGTATTGATACTCGACCTTCTATATCGATACAATAGGCTGGAATAGTCACTTTTGTCTTTCTTGTATCGATACCATTGGTATTGTATCGATACAATAGTGTGGGTCTGAACAGAAACAAGTATTTATGAAGGCTACAGTGGCTCTCCAACCACCTCATTTAATGCCCAACATCTATAAATCAATTTCAAGCTATAAATAGAGGTTCCTAATAGCTAAAAAAGCAAGAGATACAAAGATCAATCAAGCATTGAATAGCAAAAGCTCAAAGTCTTCAAATTCTTCATTTTTCTTGTATCAAATTTATACTCTTTCAAGACCTCATTTAATGTGCAACATCTATAAATCAATTTTAAGCTATAAATAGAGGTTCCCAATAGCTGAAAAAGCAAGAGATACAAAGATCAATCAAGCATTGAACAACAAAAGCTCAAAGTCTTCAAATTCTTCATTTTTCTTGCATCAAATTTATACTCTTTTAAGTTTAGTTGTATCTCATTCACTTTATACTTAAATTCCAGCAAACATCCACCTACTAGAGGTTCAATTTGTTTGCAGATATTTCATTCATATCATAAAAAGGGTTATGTGAAAGTGAGTGAAAACACTTGAGAATTTAAGGTAAAATTCTCAAAAGGATTGAAAGGTTTTATCTAAGCCTTAAAAGATAAAAGTGTAGGGTTATACCTTAGCCTTAAAGGTAAACAATTTCATTAGTGAATTGTGGGAATCACCTTGGTAAGAAATACCAAGAAGAGAGGATGTAGATGCCAAGTTCAAGGATCGAATCTTTATATATTGATTGTTTGTTTTTCTTATCCTTAATTCTTTTTTATTTTCAATTTATTTCAAATTTGTCAAGTTCATGTAGAAGCAATTCACCCCCTCTTGGTTCAATCTTTTCTTTAAGCTAACAATTGGCATCAGAGCTTTGGTCTCTATTGTAGGTTTCACAACCTTGAGAAAATATCCTTGATAGCTCAAAAAAATAGAGAATGCAAACATAATGCTTAAAGCTTCAAGAAGCTCACAAGAATTAAAAAGCCAAGATGAAGTTTATCTCATGGTATTTGAGACAAATGCAAATGCTATGGGACTTGAAGACCATTCCATCATAAGACCTCCACTCTTCAATGGTGAGAACTGCTTATGTTAGAAGACAAGGATGAGGCTCTTTATCTAAGTTAATGACTATAAAGTATGGAAGATTATTGTCGAAGGACCACTCATCCCTAAGGAGAGAGTTGGAGATTGTATTGTGGCAAAAGAAGAAGACGAATAGGATGAACAAGATACCAAAATGGTACAATTAAATGCCAAGGCCATACACACACTGTTTTATGCTTTTTGTCCAGGTGAGTACAATAAGAGTCCCACTATGTGACAATGCCAAGCAAGTGTGGGACAAGTTAGCAACCATACATGAAGGAACAAATCAAGTCAAGGAATCCAAAATAAGTATGCTTACACTTGACTATAAATTAGTCAAGATAAAGGCAGATGAGACTATCAAGGAAATGCCAGATAGGTTCACGGATATTATCAATGGGTTGAAGGCACTTGGAAAGACCTATGCAAATAAAGAGATGGTGAAAAAGCTACTCAATACTCTTCCCAAGTCTTGGGAAGCAAAAGTGACAGCAATTAAGAAATCCAAGGATCCCAACACACTCTCCTTGGATAAACTCATAGGTTCTCTTCTAACCTATGAGATAAAGATCAAGCATGGTTAAGAGCCAACAAAGAAGGCAAGTGTTGCCTTTAAAACAACCACTCCTAGTGATGATGATGATAAGGAAGAGGTTGAGGAAGATGAAAAAATGGCCATGTTTGCAAAAAGATTCAATAAGTTCATGAGATTGAACAAAGCAAGAAGACCTCCTAGAAGAGAAATGATAAAGGAAGATTCAAGCAAGAAAGAGAAAGAACAAATCATTTGCTATGAGTGTAAGAAATTAAGATACATTAAATTTAAATGTCCAATGTCGAAGAAGCAAAAGAAGAAGGCCATAGTGGCCACAATGAGTGATAGTGACACATCCGATAATGATGATGAGGAGGTGGCCAACCTATGCCTCATGGCTTATGATGAGCCCAAGGTATCTTCTAATGCTAATCCTTACTCATTTGATGAATTACAAGATGCATTTGATGAGTTAGCATTAGAATTTAAAACCATAAATTTAAAATATAAGAAAATGATTTCTAAACTTAAGGAATAAAATAAAATATTAAGCATGACAAATAATGATCTTAAGAAGAAAATAGATGAGTTATAAGTTAATGTTGATGATCTAACCAAGAAAAACACAAACTTGCATAACTCATTCACAAGGTTTTATATGATACAACAAAAATTGAATAATATGATAAAAACACAAAGAGCATTCTTTGATAAAAATGGCTTGGGCTATAATAGAATTGAGAAAGAAACTCACTTCAATAATTTCTTTGTGACACAAAACAAATTATTTGATGCATCTAGCATATGTACTCATTGCCATAAACTTGGTCATACATTTCACACTTATTCTTTAAAGACTATTACTTATAGAGGCAAGCTTATAATGAGGGTATGGGTCTCTAAGGTTGTTAGCACATCTCAAGATGAGGCTACCAAAATAAAATGGATTGCAAAAGGCACAAGAATTATGAACACTAATACTTGAGGACCCAAGAAAATTTGGGTACCTAAAAAGAAAACATGACTTTATGGTTGTAAGAGGATTAGCATTACTTTAAGGCAAATTCAACAAGGGAGAATTCTTGGTACCTTGATAGTGGATGCTCAAGACACATGACCGGTGACAAAAATCAATTCATGGAACTATGACCTAAGGATGGAGGAAGTGTCACTTTTGGTGATAACTTAAAAGGATAAATTAAAGGTATTGGAACCATAGGTAACAATTCTTTATCCAACATTGAAAATGTTCTATTTGTCAAAGGTCTCAAACATAATCTCTTTAGTATTAGTCAATTGTGTGATAAAGGCATGAAAGTTATTTTTGAGTCAATAAATTGTCAAGTTGTTGATGTTAAGTCAAATAAAATTGTTTTTATAGGACATGGAGAAGAAAATGTCTATGTTGTGCATCTAGATGACTTGTCTTCTCAAAATGTTTGCATCGTTGCTAATAATGATGACTTGTCTTGATTGTGGCATAGAAGATTAAGACATGCTAGTATGAATGAAATATCTAAATTATCTAGAAAAGACCTTATTGTTGGATTACCAAAAATGAAATTGATAATGATAGAATATGTGATACATGTGTTCAAGGGAAACATAAGAGAGCTTCATTCAAACCAATTAATATTGTTTCAATTACTAGCATATTACAACTTATTCATATTGATCTTTTTTGTCCTACTAGGACATTAGGCTTAGGAGGTAAATAATATAGATTTGTTATTATAGATGATTACTCTAGGTTTACTTGTGATCTCTTCTTAAGCTTTAAAGATGAAGCCTTAAAAAATTCATTACTTTTGCAAAATTATCCAAAATGAAAAAGGTTATTCTATTTCAAGTGTAAGAAGTGATCATGGAAAAGTATTTAAAAATCTTAGTTTTGACAAATTTTGTAATGAAAATGGCATTAGCCATAATTTCTCGGCTTCTAGAACTCCTCAACAAAATGGAATTGTTGAAAGGAAAAATAGAACATTGGAAGAAATGGCTAGAACCATGCTTTATGAAAATAAATTTACCAAGGTATTTTTAGGCAGAAGCCATTAACACTTCTTTCTACATTATAAATAACGCTATGGTTAGGCCAATCCTAAAGAAAGCTTTATATGAACTTTTTAAAGGAAGAAAACCTAACATTAGTTATTTTCATCCTTTTGGATGCAAATGTTTTGTACTAAATAATGGAAAGGATAATCTTGGTAAATTTGATGCAAAAAGTGATGAAGGAATTTTTCTTGGCTATTCAACAAATTCCAAAGCTCATAGAGTGTTTAACAAGAGAACCTTGGTTATTGAAGAGTCAATACATGTTATATTTGATGAAGCTAACTCAATTTTAAGGAAGGTATCTCTTGATAGTGATGATATAGAGATTTACCAAGAACAAGCATCACACAAGAAGCAAGAGCAAACAAAACAAGATCAAGAAGCTCTAAAAAAAGAAGAACTACATAAGCTAACTTAAGTGGAAAGAGAAAGAAACCATCCGAGAGAGTTGACTTATGTCAAAGAAGGTGATATAATTGGTGATCCTAATCAAGGGGTAAGAACTAGATCATCTCTTAGAAATACATGCAATTATGTAGCTTTTCTTTCACAAATTAAACCTAAGAATTTAAATGAGGCTCTAAAAGATGATAGTTGGATCATGGCAATGCAAGAGGAATTAAATCAATTTGAAAGAAGCAAAGTTTGAAATTTAGTGGAAAGGCCTAATAATTATCTCATTGTAGGTACTTAATGGGTCTTTAGGAACAAACTTGATGAGCATGGAACCATAGTTAGAAATAAGGCTAGATTAGTAGCTAAAGGATATAGTCAAGAAGAAGGAATTGATTTTGATGAAACTTATGACCCCGTAGCTAGACTAGAGGCCATTAGAACTATTAACCTTTGCATGTTTTAATAATTTCAATTTGTTTCAAATGGATGTCAAAAGTGCTTTTTTAAATGGTTTTATCAATGAGGAAGTTTCTATTGAGCAACCTCCCTGTTTTGAAAACCCTCATTATCCTGATCATGTTTTTAAACTTTCAAAAGCCTTGTATGGCTTAAAGCAAGCACCGAGGGCATGGTATGAAAGGCTTTCAAAATTTTTAATTGAAAAAGGTTTTAATAGAGGTAATGTTGACAAAACTCTTTTTATAAAAGTTAAAAGCAAGGACATTTTAGTGGTTCAAGTTTATATTAATGATATTGTTTTTGGTGCTACTAATGAATCTCTTTGACAAGAATTTTCTAAGTTAATGCAAGGTGAGTTCAAGATGAACATGACGTGAGAATTAACATTCTTTTTGAGACTACAAGTCAAGCAAACAAAAGATGGCATCTTCATCAATCAAGAAAGTATACCAAGGAGTTACTCAAGAGGTTCAAAATGGATTCAGCAAAGCCTTGTTCCACACCTATGAGTACTTTAACAAAGCTTAAGATGGATGAAGGAGGTAAATGTGTTGACTCTAAACTTTATAGGTCTATGATACGCTTATTGCTATATTTCACCGCAAGTAGACCTGATATAATGTTTAGTGTATACCTATTTGCTAGATATTAATCATCACCGAAGGAGTCACATCTAGTTGCCGTAGAAAGAACTTTTAGATATCTTACAGACACTCTCAATCTAGGCTTATGGTATCCAAAAGAATCATCTCTTCCTTTACATGCTTATTCCGATGCGAATTTTATTGGATGTAAAATTGATAGGAAAAGTACTTTCGGTATTTGTCAATTTCTTAAAAATATGCTCATATCATGGTTCTCTAAGAAACAAAATAGTGTTGCTTTATCTATAACCGAAGTGGAGTACATATCCCCGGGAAGTTGTTATGCCCAAATCTTATAGATAAAACAACAAATAGAGGATTTTGGCATTACGATGGATCATATTCCAATTAAATGTGACAATACTAGTGCCATTTGTCTCACTAAAAATCCATTTCAACACTCTAGAACTAAGCACATAGAGATTAGACATCACTTCATTAGAGATCATGTGCAAAAATGTGATATAGTGCTTGATTTCATTGCTACCTTGGAGAACTTGGCTTAATGAATGCATCCTAAATTTATAAGTTGATAAAATTCTAATACATTGCCTCAATATCTTTAGAAAAGTTAGCTTCACATACCTAATTGTTTGATGATGTGAACTTGTATTACGTTTGGTTCTTGGATGATTTTGTTTTTTTGGTTAAATTTTGAATTATTCATGCAAAATGATTTTGATATCAAAGTTCTTTTCAAAGTTACATTTTCAAATGCTTTACAAAGAGCAATTGGGTGAAAAATATGCTTAAATTGATACCATCTTAATGGAAATGACCTAATACTACGCTATACGTATCGATACCAGCAAAAAAATTTTCCCAATATCAGACCGATTTTAAGGTATCAATACAAAACCCAGAATTGTCCATTGTATCGATACCTAACTCCATGTATCGATACTCTCCATCTTGTATAGATTCAACTCAAACTTGTTCTATGTCTCGAGACACAGTTCATTGTATCGATACAAAAACCCATAATTGTTCTTTGTATCGATATTGAACTCTAAGTATCAATACCTTGTATCGATACCACCTCCTCTGTATCGATACAGACTGTTGATGTAGGCAATCCTCTCACGCGCGATTTTATTTTCGTCGAACACTGTTCACCTAACCTCCTCTCACCCACTTAATCTTTAATCATCACACTTTATTCAATTTTCATTCCTCTTCCAATCATTGATCCAAAATAGGTCCATTTCATCTTAATTTACCATTTCCTTCTTGTCGGAACATAGCCTAGGGTGGATCCTCGCAGATCTATGGGTGTGTACGACTTAAAATATTTTCTTAACCTAAAAATGTCTTCTTGACTGAGACTTTTCTTTGGCGATGTGATGAGAATGAGAATGTACGGATTCTCGACTTGTGGTACAATGAAAGGGACCATAAGACGAATCGCTTATCTTATTGGTCTTGGATGACCATCACGAAATGGCCAAAGTTCAGAGTCGCCACTGATCATTTCGAGCTAGGCATAATCAGATGCCATTGAAACTTATGTTTTGAGTTACGAAACTCAAAACATCAATCCCGTGGTCTACGTAATGCAAAGATTCATCATTTGGATTCAGGAGTTGGTTACGCGTAATGAGGTACGAGCCTTTTCACAATGCCCGAAATTGGTACCTTACTAGCTATGTCTTATCTTGGTTTTGATTCTTTCTATCTTAACTGGTCACTATTTCAATATATCCCTCTTTTAATGCATGAATCTTATAGAAATATAAATCCAAGTTTTGATGAAAAGATTTAATCTCATATATGCCCCGGAGAGATGGGGAATATAGAGATTTTAAATAAAAATGACCTTTGGATTTTACTTTGAAAAATTGGAATATTCTACTTTAGGCACTAGAGAGATACCCAACTGGAATATTACCCTTAGTTTTATTTGAAATGATTGGAAAACATGAATGCAAATAATCGCCACAAAGAAATGACGTTAGTGAGGCATTAAATGAAATAACATAACATAGATCATTTAATGCAATGATAAAGAAAAGGGATGGAGTATTGGAATTTATCTCACAATTGGCATCAATTATTTGAGAATAGCAGAATCGAAAATTTTTGAGATGCATCTGGGTTTCTTGACTAAACAAGGTTTGTTTGACACATTCATAGAAGTTCGGGGAGGAGAAAAAAAATTTAATTATAGTTGGATGACAGGGTTGGAGTATCCCTTCGGAAAGGGTTGGAGTATCACCGTGGATGACAAATATTATGACAAAGAAAGATCTCTAAATCTTGACAATTTTGAAAAGCAGGGTTGGAGTATCCCCTCGAAAGGTCGGGGTTGGCGTATCCCAAAAGTGACATATCTAACACTCTTTAAAGAAGTCGAATGGGAAGACTTAAATTAACAAAACTTTGTGATTTGGAAAACGAGTGAGCATTTTGATGACTTTTGGCAAAAGTAATTATTATGAACGAGGATGGTAAAGACGTAAAATGTGTTTGTGCCTTCATATGAGCCTATGGGAGGTCAAAGCATGTTCTCGAGTCTGAACAGGGTGCTATGATGACATTTGAATCTCTCGAAATGAAGCTAGGGAAAACAACTTAATTTTGACCATAACCGAAAACAAGAGACAGCATCGTGCTATCCTATTTCCCAAATTTATTCTAAATTGGTTTGAAGGCTTTAAAGGGTGGACAAGATACCACTAGAAAGCTAACTCGACAAGGGTAAATCTAAAAATGTTCCCAATATCCCAAAAAGTCATTTTTTAGGGAAATAAATTTTCAAGTTCGGATTGATTATGCTACTGGCGGAGCATACAAGGGACAAGGTGCATCAAAATTTGAAAAGTCATTTTGGACTCATTTGGTATCAAAAAAATTGCAAATAATACCCTTCCAGAAAGGGAATTTCATGAACTTTTTAGGAAAAATGGTTGAAAAATTTGGAAAAATTACTAGTGGGTCTAAACGGTTCAACCAGAATACATGTTTGGATTCTAGAGGTTTTGGACAGTTTAGATTTGAAAAATCATAACTCTCTCATCCGAAATGATCCAAGGGTAAATAAGACATCATTTTAAAGATAATTCAACACACTTTAGGATAAAAATATTAGACAATTCACAAAAAATCGTTTAGGGTTTTAAAGTGATTTTTTAATTTGTAATAGTGCTATTGCCAGTCGGGGACAAAATAAAGCAAAGGATATATCTCATTTTTTTATGTCTATGGGTCCAAACTTGAGTTGCTGACGTCCAAACGTCTATGGCTGAGGGGAAAGAGTGGCATGAGCATCATGAACTTATTTGCACAGCCTCGGAGTAGTTTGGGATGATGCAATAGCCCATTGATCATACCACTTATGATTTAGACTCAAACAAGGCACAAACATTTGAGGAATAATTGCAAGGCCATTTTTGTTTCAAAATCAAAAGATTTGAGCTCGTTTAACCAAGATTCTAGATCTGGAAAATTTAGTTTCCCCTAAGATATTTTTCTAGCTTTAAAGAAAATGCTAAGTTCATGCTAATCCTCATTGGTTGAGGTTAACATGCTTAGCTTGGGGAGGTTTTGAAAATCAGTTTTTGA
>JBBYHK010471942.1:0-74373 GCA_038382065.1 Adansonia grandidieri | reverse complement strand
ATTAGGATACACGATATTGATGCTTTGGTTTGGCAAGAAAAGGTTTTCTTCACACCATTTTCCTTATAATCAAAATTCATCTGCGAAATGAGTCAAACTTGGATTCTCATAATAATCTCCGTTCTTTTTGTGATTGGGCACTATAATCATGTTCTCCATATTGGGATACATGACATGGATGCTTTAGATTTACAGGAAAAGCTTTTCTTTCCACCACTTTTCCTATTATTAATGTTCATCTGTGGAATGTGTCAAACTTGGATTCTCATAATAATCTCCATACTTCTCGTTATGGGTGTTACAATCATGTTTACCTTATTAGGATATACGATATTGATGCTTTGATTTGGCAAGAAAAGCTTTTCTTTCCACCATTTTCCTTATAATTAAAGCTCATCTGCGAAATGAGATAAACTTGGATACTCGTAATAATCTTCATTCTTTTTGTGATTAGGCACTACAACCATGTTGTCCACATTAGGATACACGATATGGATGCTTTTGATTTGCAACAAAAGATTTTGTTTCCACCACTTTCCTTATTATTAATGTTTATCCGTGGAATGATTGAAACTTGGATTCTCATAATAATCTCTATTCTTTTTGTTATGAGCATTACAATCATGCGCAGCTCATTAGGATACACGATATTGATGCTCTGATTTGGCAAGAAAAGCTTTTCTTTCCACCATTTTCCTTATAAATAAAGTTCATCCGTGAAATGAGACAAACTTGGATACTCATAATAATCTCCATTTTTTTATGATTGGGCACTACACTCATGTTCGCCATATTAGGATACACGATATTGATGTGTTGGGTTTGTAGAAAAAGCTTTTCTACCCACCATTTTCCTTATAATCAAAGTTCACCCGTGAAATGAGTCAAACCTGGATATTCATAGTAATCTCCATAGTTTTTGTTATGGGCAACACAATCATATTCACCTTATTGGGATACATGATATTGATACTTTGATTTGGCCAGAAAAGCTTTTCTTTTCACTATTTTCCTTATAATTAATGTTTATCCGTTAAATAAGACAAACTTGGATACTCGTAATAATCTTTATTCGTTTTGCTATGGGCCCTAAAATCATGTTCTTCTCATTGGGATACACGATATTGACACTTTAGATTTGGAAGAAAAGCTTTTCTTCCCACCATTTTCCTTATAATCAAATTTTAAGTGAAATGGGTCAAACTTGGATTCTTATAATAATCTCCATATGTTCTGTTATGGGCATTACAATCATATTCACCTCATTGGGATACACGATATTGACATTTTGATTTGTCAAGAAAAGCTTTTCTCTCCCCTATATTCCCTATAATTAAAGTTCATCCGTGAAATGAGCCAAACTTGGATACTCGTAATAATCTTTATTTTTTTGTTATGGGCACTACAATCATGTTCTTCTCATTTCGATACACGATATTGATGCTTTGGATTTTCAAGAAAAGCTTTTCTTTTCACCATTTTTCTTATAATTAATAGTCATCTATGAAATGAGACAAACTTGGATACTCATAATAATCTCCATTCTTTTTGTTAAGGGTACTACAATAATGTTCTTCTTATTGGATTTGAAAGGAAAGCTTTTCTACCCACCATTTTCCTTACAATCAAAGTTCATCCATGAAATGAGTCAAACTTAGATTCTCATAATAATCTCTATTCTTTTTGCGATTGGGCACTACAATCATGTTCTCCATATTGGGATACACGATATTGATGCTCTAGATTTGCAAGAAAAGCTTTTCTTTCCACCGTTTTCCTTATAATTAAAGTTTGCCAATCAAATGGGTCAAACTTGGATTCTCATAATAGTCTAAATTATTTTTGCGATTGGGCACTACAATCACGTTATCCGTATTGGGATAGACGATATTGATGTTTTGGATTTGCAAGAAAAGCTTTCTTTCCACCATTTTCCCTACAATCAAAGTTTGTCCATCAAATAAGTCAAACTTGGATCCTCGCAATAATCTCTATTCTTTTTGTGATTGGGCATTACAATCATGTTCTCAACATTGGGATACACTGATGCTTTGGATTTGCAAGAAAAGCATTTTTTTTCACCGTTTTCCTTATAATTAAAGTTTGTCCATCAAATGAGCTAAACTTGGATTCTCTTAATAATCTAAATTCTTTATGTGATTGGGCAGGATACATGGTATTGATGCTTTGGATTTGCAAGAAAACTTTTCTTTCCACCATTTTCCTTTTAATCAAAGTTTATCCATGAAATGAGATAAACTTGGATACTTGTAATAATCTCGATTCTCTTTGTTATTGGCACTACAATCATGTTCTCCACATTGGGATACACGATATTGATGCTTTGCATTTGCAAGAAAAGCTTTTCTTTCCTTCGTTTTCCTTATAATTAATGGTCATCTATGAAATGAGACAAACTTGGATACTTGTAATAATCTCTGTTCTTTTTGTTATGGGCACTACAATCATGTTCTCCTCATTGGGATACACAACATTGATGCTTTGGTTTGGCAAGGAATGGTTTTCCTACCACCATTTTCCTTATAATCAAAGTTTGTCCATCAGATGAGTCAAACTTGGATTCTCGTAATAATCTCTATTCTTTTTGTGATTGGAAACAACAATCATTTCTCCACATTGGGATATACGATATTGATGCTTTGGATTTGCAAGAAATGATTTTTATTTTCACCATTTTCCTTATAATTAAAGTTTGTCCATCAAATAAGTCAAACTTGGATTTTCTTAATAATGCAAATTCTTTTTGTGATTAGGCACTACAATCTTGTTTTCCACATTAGGATACATGACATTAATTCTTTGGATTTGCAAAAAACGCTTTTCTTTCCACCATTTTCCTTATAATCAAATTTTATTCGTGAAATGAGGTAAACTTGGATGCTCATAATAATCTTGATTCTTATAGTTAATGGGCACTACAATCATGTTCTCCACAATGGGATGCACGACATTAATGCTTTGGATTTGTAAGAAAAACTTTTCTTTCCACCATTTTCCTTATAATCAAAGTTCATCCATGAAATGATACAAACTTGGTTACTTGTAATGATCCCCATTCTTTTTGTTAGTGGCATGTCAATCATGTTCTCCATATTGGGATACACGATATTGACGCTTTAGTTTGGCAAGAAAAGCTTTTCTTTCCACCATTTTCCATATTATTAAAGTTCATCTGTGAAATGAGATAAACTTGGGCACTCATTATAATACCTATTCTTTTTGTTATTAGGCACTACAATCATGTTCACCTTATTGGGATACACGATATTGATGCTTCGATTTGGCAAAGAAAAGCTTTTCTTTCCACCATTTTTCTTATAATTGAAGTTCATCCATGAAATAAGACAAACTCAAATACTCATTATAATCTCAATTCCTTTTGTTGTTAGCACTACTATCACACTCTCCATATTAGTATACATGATATGGATGCTTTGGATTTGCAAGAAAGTTTTTCTTTCCACCATTTTTCTTGTAATCAAAGTTCACCGTGAAATGAGACAAACTTGGATAGTCACTATAATCTCCATACTTTTTGTTATAGGCATTACAATCATGCTCTTCACATTGTGATACACGAAATGGATGCTTTGGACTTGCAAGAAAAGGTTTTCTTTCCACTACTTTCATTATAATCAAAGTTCATCCTTGAAATGATACAAACTTGGATACTTGCAATAATCTTCATTCTTTTTGGTAGTGGCACTACAATTATGTTCTCCATATTGGGATACACGATATTGATGCTTTGGTTTGGCAAGAAAAGGTTTCCTTTCCACCATTTTCCTTATAATTAAAGCTCATACTTGACTTGAAATGAGATAAACTTGGATACTCATTATAATCTCCACTATTTTTGTTATTTATAGTACAATAAAGTTCTCCACATTAGGATACACGCTATTGATGCTTTGAATTTGTAAGAAAAGCTTTTCTTTCCACCATTTTCCTTATAAAAAATGTTCATCTGTGAAATGTGACAAACCTGGATAGTCATGATAATCTCTATTTTTTTCATTGGGAACTACAATCATGGCTCTTCATTGGGATACACGTTATTAATGCTTTTGATTTGCAACAAATACTTTTCTTTCGACCATTTTCCTTATAATTAATGTTCATTCGTGAAAAATTGGATGCTCATAATAATCGCCTATTTTTTGTTATTGGGCACTACAATCATTTTATCCTCATTGGGATACACAATATTGATGCTTTGGCTTGGTAAGAAAAGGTTTTCTTTCCATAATTTTCCTTATAATCAAAGTTCATCTGTGAAATAAGTTAAACTTGGATTCTTGTAATAATCTATATTCTTTTTGTGATTAGGCACTATAATCATGCTCTCCACATTGGGATACACGAGATTGATGCTTTGGATTTGCAAGAAAAGCTTTTCTTTCCACTATTTTCCTTATAACCAAAGTTCATCACCGAATCATACAAACTTGGATACTTGCAATAATCCCCATTCTTCTTTTTTAGTGGTACAACAATCAAGGTCTCCACATTGGAATACATGATATTGATGCTTTGGTTTGGCAAGAAAAGCTTTTCTTTCTACCATTTTCCTTATAGTTAAAGTTTATCCGTGAAATGAGACAAACTCAAGTACTCATTATAATCTCCACTCTTTTTTTTATTGGCACTACAATCATGTTCTCCATATTAAGATACACGATATGGATGATTTGGATTTGCAAGAAAAGCTTTTCTTTCCACCACTTTCCTTATTATTAATGTTCATCCGTGGAATGAGTTAAACCTGGATTCTCATAATAATCTCCATATTTTTTGCTATGGGTATTACAATCATGTTCACCTCATTGGGATACACGATATTGACGCTTTGATTTGGCAAAAAAAGCTTTTATTCCCACCATTTTCCTTATAATTAAAGTTCATTCGTAAAATAAGGCAAACTTGGATTCTCGTAATAATCTCCATTCTTTCTATGATTGGGCACTCCAATCATGTTTTCCACATTGAGATACATGATATTGATGCTTTGGATTTGCAGGAAAAGCTTTTTTTTTTCACCATTTTCCTTATAATCAAAGTTCATCCATGAAATGAGCCAAACCTAGATTCTCATAATAATTTCTATAGTTTTGTTATGGGCAATACCATCATGTTCGCCTTATTGGGATACATAATATTGAAACTTTCATTTGGCAAGAAAAGCTTTTTTGTTCCATAATTTTCCTTATAATTAATGTTTATCTGTGAATTGAGACCAACTTGGATACTTGTAATAATCTCTATTCTTTTTGTTATGGGCACTAAAATGATGTTCTTCTCATTGGGATACACGATATCGATGCTTTGGATTTGAAAGAAAAGCTTTTCTTCCCACCATTTTCCTTATAATCAAATTTTATCTGTGAAAAGAGTCAAACTTGGATTCTTATAGTAATCTCCTTACATTTTGTTATGGGCATTACAATCATGTTCACCTTATTGGGATACTCAATATTGATGCTTTGATTTGGCAAGAAAAGCTTTTCTTTTCACCATTTTCCTTATAATTAAAGTTTATCCATGAAAAGAGACAAACTTGGATGCTCATAATAATCTCCATTTTTTTTTGTTATTGGCACTATAATCATTTTCTCCACATTGGGATACACGAATTGATGCTTTGGATTTGCACAAAAAGCTTTTCTTTTCACCATTTTCCTTATAATTAATGTTCATTTATGAAGAGAGACAAACTTAGATACTCATAATAATCTCCATTTTTTTGTTATCGGCATTGCAATCATGGTTTCCTCATTGGGATACATGAGATTAATGCTTTGGTTTGGCAAAAAAAGGTTTTCTTTCCACCTTTTTTCCTTTAATCAAAGTTCATCCGTGAAATGAGTTAAACTTAGATTCTTATAATAATCTCCATTCTTTTTATGATTGGACACAACAATCATGTTCTCCATATTGGGATACATGACATTGATGCTTTAGATTTGCAAGAAAAACTTTTCTTTCCTCCATTTTCCTTATAATTAATGTTTATCCATGAAACGAGACAAACTTGGATACTCGTAATAATCTCCACTCATTTTGTTATGGGCACTACAATCATGTTCTTCACATTGGGATGCACGATATTGATGCTTTGGTTTTATAAGAAAAGCTTTCTTTCCACCATTTTCTTTAAAATTAATATTCATCTGTGAAATGGAACTAACTTGGATACTCATTATAATCTCCTTTCTTTTTGTTTTTGGTACTACAATCATGTTCTCCACATTAGGATGCACAATATTGATGCTTTGGATTAGCGAGAAAAGCTTTTCTTTCCACCATTTTCCTTATAATTAATGTTCACCCTTGAAATGGGACAAACTTGGATGCTCGTAATAATCTCTATTCTTTTTGTTATGGGCACTACAATCAGGTTCTCCTAATTGGGATACACGATATTTATGCCTTGTATTTGTAAGAAAAGCTTTTCTTTCTGCCATTTTCCTTATAATTAATGTTCATTCATGAAATGAGGGAAACTTGGATACTCATAATAATCTTCATTCTTTTTATTATGGGCACTACAATCAAGTTCTTTTATTGGGATACATGATATTAATGCTTTGGATTTGAAAGAAAAGCTTACATTTCCACCATTTTCCTTATAAACCAGGATTCTCATAATAATCACTATTCTTTTTGTGATTGGGCACTACAATCATGTGCTCCTCATTGGGATACATGATATTTATGCTTTAGTTTGGCAAGAAATACTTTTCTTTCTACCATTTTCCTTATAATTAATGTTCATAACAAACTTGGATACTCATTATAATCTCCATTCTTTTTGTTATTGGAACTACAATCATGTTCTCCATATTAGGATACACGATATTGATGCTTTGGATTAGCAAGATAAACTTTTCTTCCCACCATTTTCCTTATAATTAATATTCATCTGTGAAATGAGACAAACTTGGATACTCGTAATAATCTCCACTCTTTTTGTTATGGGCACTACAATCATATTCTTTACATTGGGATGCACGATATTGATGCTTTGGTTTGATAAGAAAAGCTTTTCTTTCCACCGTTTTCTATATAATTAGTATTCATTCATGAAATGGAACTAACTTGGATACTCATTATAATCTCCTTTCTTTTTGTTTTGGCACTACAATCATGTTCTCCATATTAGGATGCACAATATTGATGCTTTGGATTAGCGAGAAAGGCTTTTCTTTCCACCATTTTTCTTATAATTAATGTTCATCCTTGAAATGGGACAAACTTGGATACTCGTAATAATCTCCATTCTTTTTGTTATGGGCACTATAATCATGTTCTCCTAATTGGGATACACAATATTTATGCCTTGTATTTGTAAGAAAAGCTTTTCTTTTCACCATTGTCCTTATAATTAATGTTCATCCGTGAAATGAAGGAAACTTGGATACTCATAATAATCTCCATTCTTTTTGTTATGGGCACTACAATCAAGTTATTTTTTTGGGATACATGATATTAATGCTTTGGATTTGAAAGAAAAGCTTTTCTTTCCACCATTTTCCTTATAAACTAGGATTCTCATAATAATCACTATTCTTTTTGTGATTGGGCACTAGAATCATGTTCTCCTCATTGGGATATATGATATTTATGCTTTGGTTTAGCAGGAAATGCTTTTCTTTCTACCATTTTCCTTATAATTAATGTTCATGACAAACTTGGATACTCATTATAATCTCCATTCTTTTTGTTATTGGCACTACAATCATGTTCTCCATATTAGGATACACGATATTGATGCTTTAGATTAGCAAGATAAACTTTTCTTCCCACCATTTTCCTTATAATTAATGTTCATTCGTGAAATGAGACAAACTTGGATACTTGTAATAATCTCCATTCTTTTTGTTATGGGCACTACAATCATGTTCTTCTCTTTGGGATACACGATATTGATGCTTTGGATTTACAAGAAAAGCTTTTCATTCCACCATTTTCCTTACAATTAATGTTCATCCGTGGAATAAGTCAAACTTAGATTCTCGTAATAATCTCTATACTTTTCATGACGGGCATATCAATCATGTTCTCCTCATTTCGATTCATGATAATGATGCTTTGGATTTACAAGAAAGGCTTTACTTTCCACCATTTTCCTTGTAATCAAATTCATCCATGAAATGAGTCAAATTTGGATTCTCATAATAATCTCCATGCCTTTTGTTATGGGCACTATAATCATGTTTACCTCTTTGGGATGCATGATATTTATGCTTTGATTTGGTGAGAAAAGCTTTTCTTTCCACCATTTTCTTTATAATTAAAGTTCGTTCATGAAATGAGACAAACTCGGATACTCGTTATAATCTATGTTCTTCTTGTTATTGGCACTACAATCATGCTCTCCACATTGGAATACATGATATTGATTCTTTGGATTTGCAAGAAAAGCTTTTCTTTCGACCATTTTCCTTATAATTAATGTTCATCCATGAAATAAGGTAAACTTGGATACTTGTAATAATCTCCATTTTTTTGTTATTAGGCACTAACATCATTGTCTCCTCATTGGGATACTTGATATTTATTCTTTAGTTTGGGAAGAAATGGTTTTCATTCCATCATTTTCCTTATAATCAAAGTTTATCCGTGAAATGAGTCATACTTGTATTCTCATAATAATCTCTACTTTTTTTGTGATTGGGCACTACAATCATGTTCTCCACATTGGGATACACGATATTGATGCTTTGCTTTGGCAAGAAAAGCTTTTCTTTCCACCATTTTCCTTATAATTAATGTTCATTCATAAAATGGGACAAACTTGGATGCCCATTATAATCTCTATTCTTTTTGTTATTGGCACTGCAACTAAGTTCTCCACATTGGGATACACGATATTGATGCTTTGGATTAGCAACAAAAGCTTTTTTTTCCACCATTTTCCTTATAATTAATGTTCATTCGTGAAATGAGACAAACATGGATACTTGTAATAATCTCCATTCTTTTTATTATGGGCACTACAATGATGTTCCTCTCATTGGGATACATGATATTGTTGCTTTGGATTTGCAAGAAAAGTTTTTTTTTCCACCATTTTCCCTATAATTAATGTTCATCTGTGAAATGAGACAAACTCAGATACTCATTATAATCTTCATTGTTTTTGTTATTGGCACTACAATAAAGTTCTCCTCATTGGGATACATGATATGGATGCTTTGGATTTGCAAGAAAAGCTTTTCTTTCCACCACTTTCCTTATGATTAATGTTCATCCTTAGAATGAGACAAACTTGGATACTCGTAATAATCTCTATTTTTTTGTTATTGGGCACTGCAATCATGTTCTTATTATTGGGATACATGACATTTATGCTTTGGTTTGGCAAGAAAAGGTTTTCTTTCCACCATTTTCCCTATAATCAAAGTTTATCCATGAAATGAGTCAAATTTGGATTCTAATAATAGCCTCCATTCTTTTTGTGATTAGGCACTACAATTATGTTCTCTATATTAGGATACATGACATTGATGCTTTGGACTTGCAAGAAAAACTTTTCTTTCTACCATTTTCCTTATAATTAATTTTCATCCGTGAAATGAGACAAACTTGATACTCGTAATAATCTCCATTTTTTTTGTTATGGGCACTACAATCATGTTCTCCATATTGGGATACACGATATTGATGCTTTAGATTAGCAAGAAAAGCTTTTCTATCTACTATTTTTCTTATAATAAAAGTTCATTTGTGAAATGAGATAAACTTGGGTACTCATTATAATCTCTATTCTTTTTGTTATTAGCACTACAATCGTGTTCTCCACATTAGGGTACACGATATGGATGCTTTGGATTTGCAAGAAAAGCATTTTTTCTGCCACTTTCCTTATAATTAGTGTTCATCCATGGAATGATTCAAACTTGGATTCTCATAATAATCTTCATACTTTTTGTTATGGGCACTACAATCATGTTCACCTCTTAGGGATACATGACATTGATGCTTCGATTTGGCAAGAAAAGCTTTTCCTTCCACCATTTTCCTAGTAATTAAAGTTTATCCGCAAAATGAGACAAACTCAGATACTCATTATAATCTCCATTCTTTTTGTTATTGGCAATGCAATAATGTTCTCCTCATTAGGATACACGATACAGATGCTTTGGATTTGCAAGAAAATCTTTTCTTTTCACCACTTTCCTTATAATTAGTGTTTATCTATGGAATGAGATGAACTTGGATACTCGTAATTATCTCTATTTTTTTGTTATTGGGCACTGTAATCATGTTCTCCTTATTGGGATACACGATATTGATGCTTTAGTTTGGCAAGAAAAGGTTTTCTTCTCACCATTTTCCTTATAATCAAAGTTCATCTGTGAAATGAGTCAAACTTGGATTCTCATAATAATCTCCATTCTTTTTGTGATTGGGCATTACAATCATGTTCTCCACATTGGCATGCATGACATTGATGCTTTGGATTTGCAAGAAAAACTTTTCTTTCCACCATTTTCGTTATAATTAATTTCATCCGTCAAATGAGATAAACTTGGATACTCATAATAATCTCCATTCTTTTTGTTATGGGTACTATAATCATGTTCTCCACATTTGGATACACTATATTGATGCTTTAAATTGGCAAGAAGAGCTTTTCTATCCACCATTTTCCTATAATTAAAGTTCATTCATGAAATGAGACAAACTTGGGTGCTCATTATAATCTCCATTCTTTTTGTTATTGGCACTACAATCATGTTCACCACTTGGGGTACATGATATGGATGCTTTGGATTTGCAAGAAAAGCATTTCTTTCCACCACTTTCCTTATAATTAATGTTCATCTATGGAATAATTCAAACTTGGATTCTCATAATAATCTTCATACTTTTTGTTATGGGCACTACAATCATGTTCACCTCTTTGGGATACATGACATTGATGCTTCGATTTGGCAAGAAACGGTTTTCCTTCCATCATTTTCCTTATAATTAAAGTTTATCCATGAAATAAGACAAACTTAAATACTTATTATAATCTCCATTCTTTTTGTTATTGGCACTGTAATCATGTTCTTCTCATTGGGATATACGATATGGATGCTTTGGATTTGCAAGAAAAGCTTTTCTTTCCACCACTTTCATTATAATTAGTGTTCATCTGTGGAATGAGACAAACTTGGATAATCATAATAATCTCCATTTTTTTTGTTATTAGGCACTGTAATCATGTTCTCCTTATTGGGATAGACAATGTTGATGCTTTAGTTTGGCAAGAAAAAGTTTTCTTCATACCATTTTCCTTATAATGAAAGTTCATATGTGAAATAAGTCAAACTTGGATTCTCATAATAATCTCCATTCCTTTTATGATTGGCACTACAATTCTGTTATCCATATTGGGATATATGATATTGATGCTTTTCAAACTCCTCCTCCTTTGGGCCTGTTAACTTAGGCCAACCATGATGTGGCATATCATCTCCCCCTTGTTGAAAAGGATTTGCCCTTAAATCCACATCATCTCCATTATCCAAGGTGTCTTCCAAATAGGGTGTACGATCTTGAACATTGAACGTAGTACTCACATTATATTTTTTTGGTAGGTCAAGCTTGTAAGCATCATCATTTACCTTCTTAAGGACCCTAAAAGGACCATCAGCCCGTGGCATCAACCTAAACTTCCTTTGATTAGGGAACCTCTCCTTACCGGTTTGAATAGAACTTGCTTTCTCTTTTTGTTTGTCGATCTTTCATAAGCTTTGTTTTTTGTCTTGATTTGTTCTCTAACTTTTTTATGCATATTCTTCACCATTTGAGCCTTCTTAGCTCCATCTATACAACTTCTCTCACTAATTGATATTGGTGCCAAATCAAGAGATGTAGTTAGGTTAAAACCATAGATGACCCCAAAAGGAGAACGCTTAGTAGTGTTGTGTACACTATGATTGTAAGCAAACTCTACATATGCCAAGCACTCATCCTAATTCTTTAGGTTCTTGTTTACCACCATCCTAAGCAAAGTTGAAAATGTTCTATCAACACCTCCATTTGCCTATAAGTTTATGGATGACAAGCTGTGCTAAATAATAACTTGGTTCCAAGCTTCTTCCATAAAGTCTTTACATATATAGCTTAGAAACTTAGCATCAAAATTAGAAATAATGCTCTTAGGAATCCCATGTTGTCGAACTATTTCCTTGAAGAACAAATTAGCTACATGCTTGGCATCATTAGTTCTGTGGCATGGAATGAAGTGTGACATCTTTGAAAAGTGATCCGCTATAACCATTACCGAATATTTTCCTTGTGATATCTTAGGTAAATCTAAAATAAAATCCATGCTTACATGTTCCTAGGGATGTTCAGGTACAGGCAAAGGCAAGTATAACCCTTGTGCCATATCTTTGCTCTTCGCCTTTTTACACATGACACATCTTTCTATAATTCTATGGACATCTCGATTCATTGCTGGCTAATAGAAGTGTGCTTTTAATGTTTCTAATGTCTTCTTTTCACCAAAGTGTCTAGTAAGACCTCTACTATGAGCTTTATGCACCAAAGCTCTCAAATTGAACAAAAAGAAATGCATAATCTACCAGACTTGAAGAGAAATCCTTTATGTCAAAAATAACCCTCTTTTGCTCCCTTTGTGCACTCTTCATAGATCTTTGCAAAGTGCAGGGCCTCTTTGTACAATTCTATTGTCAAATCAAACCTTATTAATCTTATATTAAGCAATGACATTAGTGCATACCTTCACGAAAGTGCTTCAACTATGATGTTGACATTCCCTTTCTTGTACTTGATTACATAGGGAAACATCTCCAAAAACTCCATCTACTTGGCATGTCTCCTATTCAGCTTGCTTTGCCCCTTCAAATGTTTCAATGACTCATGATCCGTATGAATCACGAACTCCTTCAGTAATAAGTAATGTTGCCAAGTTTCTAATGCCTGAATCAGTGCATAAAACTGTTGATCATAGGTTGAGTAGTTAAGATGAGAACCACTTAATTTCTCATGAAAATAGGCAATAGGACACCCATCTTGCTTAAAAACAGCTCTAATCTTAACTTCTAATGCATCACACTCTACTTCAAAGGTCTCAGAGAAATCGGGTAATGCTAGTATGGGAGCTGAACTTAACTTTTCCTTAATCATGTCAAAACTTTGATGTGCTACGTCAGTCCACTTAAACTCAGTTTCCTTCTTTATGCACCCAGTCAAATGAGCTACAATGGAGCTGAAATTTTTTGCAAGGCATCTATAAAAGGAAGCTAAGCCATGAAAACTACGGACTTTAGCAACATTAGTGGGAACTAGACACTCCTTGATAGCTTTAACCTTCTCTTCATCAACCTCTACTCCATTTTGGGAAATGACATAGCCAAAAAAAACTAAAGGATCTTTATAAAAAGTGCACTTCTTAAGGTTGGCAAATAGCTTCTCTTCTTTAAACACTTCAAACATCTTTATAAGATGCTTTGTATGTTCATCAAAGCCTCTGATATAGACAAGTATGTCATCAAAATAAACAACAATACAATGACCAATGAATTTTCGTAAAACATGATTCATTAGTCACATGAATGTGCTAGGAGCATTGGATAAGCCAAAGGGCATGACTGTCCATTCATACAACCCAAACTTAGTCTTGAAGGTTATTTTCCATTCATCACCTTTCTTTATTCGAATTTGATGGTATCCACTCTTAAGATCAATCTTCCAAAAGATAGAGAAGCCATGCAACTCATCCAACATGTCATCAAGCCATGAAATGGGATAGCGGTATTTGACTATAATCTTGTTAATAGCTCAGTTATCTACACACATGTGCATTGATCCATCTTTCTTGGGCACCAAAAGAGTTGGAACTGCATATGGACTCTTAACAAAACACTTTTCCATCAACTCCATTACTTGTCATTGGAGCTTCTTAGCTTCTTTTAGGTTGCATTGATATGCTGGTCTATTGGGCAACGTTGAACCAGGTATGAGATCAATTTAATGCTCTATTCCATGAATTGGTGCTAACTTCTTTTGAAGTTTTTCCAAGAAAACATCCAAAAATTCCTTCAATATCTTATCTAATTTTGGATGGACAGCTTCACCTTCCCCTGAAATCTTCTTAACTATCAACAAGTAAACAATCTTATTGGATATTAGAGCATGTTCTACCTCCCCTTTATTGGTAAATAAGCTTTCCTTCATTACTTTTGAGAGAGCCAACTGGTCTTGCATTACCTTAGAAAGACTAAGAGGTGTAAATAGCACACGTTTGCCATCCTTAGAAACAGAATAGGTGTTTGCATGCCCATGATGTAGAACGTCTATATCAAATTGCCAAGGTCTTCCAAGAAGCACGTGGCTAGCATTCATTGGTAACACATCATACATTATTTTATCCTTGTACCTTCCTATGGTAAATGGTATCTTCACTTGTTTTGTAACCCTTAAGTCTCCCCCGTTGTTTAGCCATTGCAAACAATAAGGACATGGATGCTTAGTAGTAGTGCGATTTAATTTATTAACCAATGTAGTAGAGGCTACATTAGTGCAACTCCTTCCACCAATGATTAAACCACAGACCTTACCATTAATGTTACAATGGGTGTGAAAGATATTCTCCTATTGTTTCTCTTTTTTCGTTAATTATATGGATAGATTATGATGAATAACAAGTAATTCTCCTTTTTTAGGAGGTGTGACTTGCTTTCTTCTACATCTTCTTTTGAATCTAATTCATCTTTACAAACAACTTCTTCACCTGATTCACGAACGATCATTACCTTCTTTGCAAGACATTAAGAAGCCATGTGTCCAAGCCCAAGGCACTTAAAACACTTGATGTCATAGCTTCTTGTTGACGGTTGGGAGTTTTTAACTTTTTTTCCCTTTTTCAACCACGATCACTTTAGTAGGATCCTTCTTTTTTTTCAAGTTTCATGATCATTTTGGAGATATAAGATGAAGAAGAAGACGATGGGTAAGGTTTATTTACCTTAGATGAGCCTCTCTTGTGTTGCCTTTCAATCTTCACAGCCAACGTAATCACATCATCCAATGTGGCATATGGTTGTAACTCAACTAAATCTGTAATTTCCTTATGTGACCCACTAATGAATCTTGCAATCGTTTGTTCTTGAGCCTCTTACAAATTACACCACATCATTAACATCTCAAACTCTTTCATATAATCCTCAACACAATAGGCTCCTTATTGCAAAGTTTGCAACTTAAGGAAGAGCTCTTGCTTATAGTATTAAGGTACAAACCTCTTTTCCATAAGCCTCTTTATAAGTTCCATGTCGAGACTGGATTTTCTCCTTCACGCCTTCTTTGTGCCTTTAGATTCTCCCACCATAGATTAGCATAATCAGTAAACTCTAGAGCTGTGAGTTTTACCATTTTAGCCTCGATGTATTCTTGACACTCAAAGACTTTCTCAATACATTGTACCCACTCCTAGTACTCTTTGGGAGAGCTTATTCCATGAAAAGGTGGAATCTTTATCTTGATATTATTAGAGGTTCTTGGCTACCAATGTTGCCTTATTGCTTTTTCAGGTTTATCTTCTATGCCCGAATCGTCATACTCATCACCCTCATCATGATCAACCCTTCATTATTATGGCTGATTGTTTTATGGTTGATTCACAGTTAATCTTTCCACCATATGCATAAGCTGATCCATGTGTGTACGATGCTCTTCATTATTATGTTCAAGGGCTACAAGACGAGCTTGTTCAAAACTCATTCCTTTGCGCAATCTTAGATTTGGTTATGTATGGGTCTCGCTACCTTTTGACGTGGTGTTTATCAATCCAAAATCCCAAAAACCTTAGCTCTAATGCCAATAATGATGAGCCTTATAAGAATAAAACTTAATAGAAATAAGTCTCTAATGGTTCAAAACAAAAATAAAAGAAAATAAAATCTAAAATCTGAAAGTTGGAAGGATGGAAGGAATAAACCTTGATTGATTGATAAGAATTCTCACCATAATCAATACAAGGGTTGGATGCCACTTTTAGGGATGAGAAACCTAAAAGATAAGTCTCACAAACCTACTACCAAGAAGACTTGGATAAGAGAAAAGAACTAAAAATAATTAGCTACTTTATTGATCAACTTTGAATGTCTCATAAACAAGCACATGGTCCCCTATTTATAGTAGAGGATTTGGCCAAAGGCCTTTACAAGAAAGGTAACTGAATCCTAAATAATTAATTAAGGTATTGCTTGCTGATAAAGAAAGTAAAATAGTCAATGGAATTAATTTCCTTGCAAGCTAAGGAATTAAAACCTTTCTAAAAGAAAAACATAAAGCCTTGGGAATTAAGTAATGATCTGTGCACTAAAACTTTCTTAATTTAGATGCTGCTAACTTTCTTGCTGAAGAAAACTTCTATAATCTTCAAGGATCTTCTTTACTGAGCACATAATACACTAAGTTGACTTGTTTAGCCCTTAATCGCATGATTAGGCCTGCATACTCAAACTCTTCCTTCTTTGGGCCTGCTAACTCAAGCCAACCATGATGTGGCACATCAATTATTTATCTAAAAAAAAATTAGAAAAATAGATTTCTAACATTAACAGATTGATTGTTCACAAAAGTTGTGAAATTGGCCAAGTCTACTTAAATCTGTGCCAATCTCCATAACTTTATGAGATCTCTTTTCCTTTTAACTTACATCATCTTCACCCAAAATATTTCTCAGATTGTGTGAAGGAAAAGGTTTATCGTATCTACCTTTTGGTTAAGGCTCAACAAGCATTTTAGCTAGCACTAGAGAATCACCAGACCTTAAAAAAGTTCAAATGACATCTATGTGGATCATCGTTAAAGGAAAAACACTTGGATTACTTTTGGCCTCAATGAGGGATTGTAGCAATCAAGCCATGGTGCATACGTGCAAGGATCGGCACACTTAAAATTACGAGTCTATGAGTAAGTATGATTTCTATCAAATCTATGTTTTAAACTACTATCCAGTCACATTTACACCTCTACCTAAGATCATTGAGGAAATCAATTCTCTGTTTGCTTTATGCTGCATATATTTAACTTTGATTAGATTTTATGTTTATATCGATAAGCATGAGCCTAGAGTTTCCTTTCAAATGCAAATTTTGAAAAGGAAAAAATTTAGTTAGAGCTAATGTCCTTAAAATGATTTAAAAAATGAGCATATAAAAGTTATTCTATATGCATTTAGTCAAGGTAGCCTTATTTATGGTCAAGTTTATACAAAACTTGACATAAGGTTTATAGTATAAAAGCTTGGTAAATATTAAAGTAATATTGACCTTGATTATTTGAAAGCTACAAAGGGAATTTGCTATAAAGTACTATCATAGGCATTATATTTTATCTCTAATTTCATAGTTGTTAGCAAGGCCATTATATTTAATTTTAGTCACATTTACATCTCTACCTAAGATCATTAAGGAAATCCAATTCTCTGTTTACTTTATGCTACATATATTTAATTTTGATTAAATTTTTATGTTTATATCGATAAGCATGAGCCTAGAGTTTCCTTTCAAGTGCAAATTTTGAAAGGAAAAAAATTTAGTTAGAGTTAATGTCCTTAAAATGATTTGAAAAATAAGCATATAAGAGTTATTCTATATACATTTAGTCAAGGTAGCCTTATGTATGGTCAGGTTTATACAAAACTTGACATAAGGTTTATAGTATAAAAGCTTAGTAAATATTAAAGTAATTTTGACCTTGATTATTTGAAAGCTGCAGAGGGAATTTGCTATAAAGTACTATCATAGGCATTATATTTTATCTCTAATTTTAGAGTTGTTAGCAAGGCTATTATATATCTATTGTGACAACTCTTATGCAATATGCTTTCTAAGAATGATAAAAGTACGAGTCGCAGCAAGCAGACATTTATAAAGTATCTTACTATTAAAGACCTATAAAAAAAAGCAAAAAGTGAATATTCAGCAAATCAGTACAAATTTAATGATAATAGATCCCATAACTAAACCATTGTTGACAAAATAGTTTACATTTCATTTGGATTATATGGAACTAGTTAAATTTGATGAGGATGTATTTTGGCTTCTTTGATTTTGTTACTTTCTTATTCTTAGAGTTTGTTAACATGTTTAACTTTGTGCACATCAAGTTTATATGTTGTTTGAGCCTTAGATGATTTTAAATTCATTCATAAAGTATTGTCTCATAAAGTGCTCTTTTAGATATGATCATGCATTATAATGTATGAAAGGAAAAATTTAGATTTGAATGCTACTGCCAACTTTCATGTTATGTCAATCTTTAATTAAGTTGAAGTTAGGCTAGAGTAACCCCTGACCATATTAAAGTTTGGACTTAAATATCACCCATTTTAGTTCTTGGTTTATCATATGAGCCAAGTGGGAGAATGATAGACCTCATGTAGCCTACATGATAATTAAGTGAACCAAGATAATTATTTTTTATTTAATTGTTATTGAGGTGATATTATTTAGATAAATCCTATTCAAGATAAACTATTCTAGGGATAAGAGTTAAAGGTGATTAAACTCTAATAAAAAAATTAGAATACAGACTCCTTAATGATATGATACAACTCAAATTAGTTATTTAGTATAGATCCCTAGTCTAGTCTATATAAATTGCCGGTGAATCATTAAAAATTAATTAACCAAAAAAGAAATATATTATAAGACATATACTAAGGTGTTTGTTCATGTGCTTGAAGTAAGGTCACATTTTTTAATCAACAATGGCTAGAGGTATATTCTTTAAATTAAATCTTACATAAAATACCAAGTATAGTACCCAAAAAAAACTCATTACAGGAAAATACAACTTTAGCAGCGTTTATTTAAAGTTTTAGTGGCACTTAAAAATGCTACTAAAAAAATAATGGCGTTTGAACATAACACCGTGAAAAATGTCACAAAAAACTGCATCAAGAAATTTAGCAACGTTTATTGTTTAAAACGCCATTAAATTTGTGGTGTTTTGTATACCTTCTGCGGCATTTATAAACGACGTTAGTTGTATGAATTTCATAATTAAGAGAAAGACATTAGTGGCATTTTGGAAATGAACGCCGCTAAATTTGAAAATTTGGCGGTGTTTTAGGAAATAAACGTCACTAAATACTATCATTTAGAGGCGTTTAGTTTTGTAAAATGCCACTAAATATGAAAATTTGCTGTATTTATAAAACAAAAATGCCACTAAATTTTCAAATTTAACGACATTTATTTCTCAAAACGCTGTAAAAGGTTCTTTCATAAATTCATAAAATGTCAATTTAATAGGGGTGTTTTGTTCTTAAAACGCCACTAAATTTTCAAAATTTATTATTTTTAAAAATAATACCATATTTTTTTATTTCTTATACAGTTTTTATAAATATTCATATTCACAATAATCTTATAATAGAAATTAAAAAGAAAACAAAGTCAAAATATATAAAAGCATATATTTATATTATACAATATCTTGATACAACAACTTTGTCTCGGTACATTTAAAAAAATATGCTTAAAACTTAGAAATAAGTGCAAAAGGTAAAATCGCCCAAAGCTAAAGTAGAGTTGGTAGATAATTATTGTCCATAACACAATCATTATCATGTGATTAACCCTAATGTACAAAATATATATGAGATTAACATATATGAGTATATATATATCATTGAGTTAAATAAGTGAAATAATTTAAAATTAAGATATTATATTACCTAAGATGGTGGATCTTGTGAGAACTTTTGCTACATTAAATTCATCAACGAGTCAAACTTTGATTGGAGTTGCTTATATCTTCTTCTTTCTTTTTCTCTTGCTTCCTCATTTCTTTTTTTTCTTCTTCTCTTGCTTTTTTCAACCTAGCAATTTGTGCTTGTCTTGCTGCTTTTGCTTTTTCAAAACATTCTTGCATGGTTCTTATCTCATGTCTCAATGTCTAAACTTCTTGTGTAGGGTGAGTTTATGAACAACTATATCATTGAGCACTAGCACCATAGTAGGTGGATGGCATTGGACCCATTCTGACACCTTAAACTCATCCAAGTCTTTCATTTCTAGCAACATCAGTGAATATTTCATTTTCTACATCATACATATTCATTGAGCTCTTTTATGGTACAGAAGCTTGATAGTCAGCCATTTTTTCCTTTGCTTTTTCTTATAAAACAATTAAATTAATATTATGGGTATCAACTATGTTTCTAAATTAAAAAAATAGTATATTTATTTTAACATACCACTATTTGCTGTTTCTTAATATTCAAATAGAAGCCATTTTTCTTTGTGTGAGTTAATTGGAATAGTTTAACCTGTCCTATTTTTTCACCTCACTCCACTTCCTATAGAAAAACATTTAATACAATATTTATATTAAAATATTAAAAATAACAACAAGTTTTATGCATTAAATTTGGAAAACTTACTTTCTCATATGCTTTTCTAGCAAAGCTTTTTAAACCACTTGTGTAACTATATTTCTGCTACCTTCTGCTAGAAAGTCCTACTCATTCCAGCTCCTGTACATTACTCAAACACATAAATAATTATATATATTACATAAAAGAAAACCAAATACTTAATTAATTATTATACCTCTCCTTTTTCTGAATACCAAAAGTCAACAAAGTTTTTTATACTACCAACCAACCACACCACGTGGCATGTTTTGTTTTGTAACAGCAATATCAATATTTTGATCGAAGTACTTCTTCTTTAAGTTATGCTTAAAATCTTTCCATTTTTTCCCACTGACTTTAGAACATAGGATGTTGGAATATCCAAAGCAAATCGTTGCTAAAATAAAAGAAAATTACAAAGTTAGTTTCCATTAGCAATGAAATTCTTAAGGTAATGAGTCCAAAGTAATATTAAGGAATTTAGACTAGTACCTCAACAAAGTCCAAAACCTTAAGCTTGTCTTTTTTTGGCACTTTATGCCATGATTCATAATGGATTGGTACCTTTCTCTCATTTTGAGCAATCATGCTTAGAAAGCCTGCCAATACTTGTGCTTCTGGACCAATTAGCTGGTTATCACTGTTTTTATATACAACAATACATTCATCATGAGGTAGTTCCCATAACTCTTTTAAAGTAGTATGACCTCAAGTTATGAGCTGCCCAGTATTATCGATTACAAAAAAAGTCATATAAGATTAACAATTGTAGAATATTAAACAATTAACATAAGTAAGAAGTTCTATGGCATTTAGTAATACCTGCATTCAAATTAGTATGAATTGCATTCTCTGGAGTCATATTTCCTAAAAGGTTATCTAGGATTGTTGAAGAAGGTGCAGTTGAAGCATTAGTGAGCTCTGGCTCTGAATGAGTGTGAGCAATATTCAAACCCTTTAATCTTCTCCTCGGCATATTATTTGCAACAATTTTAAGTTAATAACACTAGTATAACTCGTAGTAAAATGCAATAATATGTATCATATAATAAAATGCCAAAAATATTAAAATATATATATAACAAACCAATTATGATATAAGCTTACTAAATTTGCTCTATTCATCAAGGTTCATAAATATCTTCATCGACATCTTCATGAACCCATTGAACTTCTGTACTAGTGCTAGGGATATTCTCATTCAAGTTTTGATTGGCAAAAGGCAAGCATTCAACTTCTTGTTTAAAATCATCTCGACATTCATCACCCATATCAAATAAATCTCTAGTTGCATTATGAAATACAACATACCACCCCTTATCATTGAAGTCTTTAGAGTAAAAGACTTGTTTTACTTGAGATGAAAAAACATATGGCTCATCAATCAATTGTTGCAGTGTGAATTAATCGAGAGAAATTCACCATTATAAATCCAAATTGATCTTTTTTAATACCTCTAGAAGTATACATATCAGCCCAATCACATCAAAACAACACGACCTTCCACTTGCCATAATAATCCAACTTGATGATATCATTAATAATTCCAAAATAATCAACATTTCCCATTATAGGATTACTATCCCTAGCACTAGCATAGCTTGTAATTGAAGAAGTAACAACTACTCCACTATTTTGAGTTCTCCTAAATCTTTCACTGGATTTGGTATAAAATCTAAATCCATTGATGATGAATGCACTATATCTTTTCACAATTTTGTTCAATCATTTTGAAAAATACTTTACTTCTTCACTAACATCCCTTTCACTCAAAACCTATTACAAGACACAAAAAAAAACACATTTTTTTCCATGTAAAATGGAAAACAACATACTTGATGTAATGGATTTAAACAGAGTTGTGTTACAATTTCTTCTAACCACTCATGAAAATTTTCCATAATAACTTATCAAGCTCGTGGAGATGTGATCTTCAAGAACGTAGACGAGCTCTTAAGTTGTTTCTATACTCACTATGAACAAAAAATGTGTTAACTTAAGAAAGTAAAAGTTTTCCAGTATATATTTGTTATAAATAATTATACTAAAACTTACTTGCATAGCAATTCCGTTAAATCATGGTGAAATAACACATCAATGCGCTTATGCCCAAGATTTATCATCTAGCTCTACGACTTCAACCTTGCCGATCGGTTGTCCAAAACTTTCAAATAAGTATGTCTCGACTAAGTTATTATGTGGGAGCCCAACATTTTTTGCCAGTTTATTAAATCTTGTTTCAACATTTTTTAAATATCTTGAACAAAATGTCATACACTCCTCTGCCAAATATCATTCTACAATTGAACCTTCTGGATAGTGCTTGTTCTGACAATAGGATTTTAACTTCCTTAAAAACCTATAACATAATTTATAACAATATTAGTGCCTACGCTTAAACTTTAAGTTAAGGTAACAGTACAATAAGCTAATAATATAATACCTCTCTAATAGGTATATCTATTGATAATAAACCAGTCCATTGACTTTTGCTTCATAAAGTAGATAAACAACCAAATGCACCATTATGGTAAAGAATGACGGAGGAAAAATCTTCTCTAAGTGGCATAAAGTTAGAGCTGTTTGATCTTGAAGTTTTTCAAGCTATTCTATCTTGAGAACTTTACCACAAATAGCTTCCATTATATTGCTAAGTTCAATTATACTAAAGGCCACTTGCTTTGACTGGAACAACATAAAGCAAATGGAAGTAAGTCTTGCATTAAGATGTGTTAATCATGTGACTTTAAGGAAAAAAGCTTTCGATCCTTTAGATTCACACATCTTGATATGTTGGAAACATATGCATCCGGGACCTTCATATCTTTTGGTACCTTACAAAACACATCTTCTTACTTCTTGGACACCCTAAAGCAAGTAGGTGGCAAGCTTGACCTTCCATTGGGAAGTAATTTCAGATGAAGATCATGGTAAATTCTGACGTCAACTAGGTCAAGCTAACTCTTTAAGTTGTCTTTTGGTTTTCTATCCATATTAAGAATTGTTCCAATTATAGTTTCACAAATATTTTTCTTTATATGTATCACATCAAGGTTATGACGCAATTAATTATGCTCCTAATAAGATAGCTCAAAAGAATACTTCTCTTTTTCCATAAATTCGCCTCATTTGAATCACCTTCCTCCTCATCACTCTGATTGTCAACATCATCATCTTCATACACCTTTCTTGTTATTTTCCTTGATTGTATGCTACTTGCCTGATTAATCTTCCCATAAGTAAAATTGATATCTTTCAACATCGTAAGATATCAGACCCGATAGTAAGCTGAACGGCTTCTCTAAACTCTTCAGTTCAATTGAAGATATGTTTTTGGAATTGAAATCTATGGTCCTTATCTAACCACCAACAATGTCCATATAAGAGATTTTTTTTCGTTATATAACCATTTCGAACATGTTTGCATAGCACAGCAAGGACAAGCATAACGACCTTTGGTGCTCCACCCAGAGAGATTTGCATAAGCAAGAAAATCATTTATAGTCCACAGTAAAGTTGCACATAAATGAAAGTTCTCTCTTCTTCATGCATAATATGTGCCAACCCCTTCCCATAACTACTTTGACTATTCAATAAGAGGTTGCATATAAATGTTAATATCATTCCCTAAACCTTTCTCACCAGGAATTATCATAGATAAGATAAAGGAAGAAAATTATAAAGAACCAAGACAACCAGCCAAGTACTATAAGAAGTACTCATCATTTTAAATGGATTAAAACCATCAGATGCAAGTCCAAGCCTGACATTTTGAGGATTATTAGCAAAGCACGAAAAGTTTTTGTCAAACATCTTTAAAGTAAAGAATCTACAGGATGGCTTAATAACCCATCATCTGTCCTTTCATCATGATGCCATCTCATAGAATCAGATGTTTTTGCGAACATGAAAAGTCGTTGAAGTCTTGGTATTAAAGGAAAATACCTCAACATTTTTGCAAGCTTCTTTTTTAAATGTGCTTCATTTTCAAGTTCAAGCACTTTCTCTTCTGTATTTTCATTCAGCCATCGAGACTTACCACAGACATGACAAAAGTGTTGATTTCTTCCATCACTCCAATACAACATGCAGTCATTGAGGCAACTATGAATTTTCTCGTATCCAAGGCAAGACTTAGGGATTTTTGCAAAAGGAAACATTTCTTTAGGATACTCTAATAATAGTGTCAAAGAATTTCCTGTCCATCCACTTAAGCATTTCAAGTGAAAAAAATGGATACAGAAAGATAATTTTGAATGCTTAGATCACTCATAAAGTTCTTCATTCAGTTCATCAAACAATTTATAAAATTTTACCGTTTCTCTATTAGGCTCTTGATCACCTTCTTCTCTCCTCATTTTAGCAAAATTATTCAGTCTAATATTGTTCTCAAGTAAATCTAAAACTTCTAGTGTAAAAGATTGGAAACTATAGTTATGCATTTTAAATGCATCTCGCAATATGCCATCATGTCATCTTGTCTAATAGACTGATGTTGACTATTGCAAGTGAAACTTTGAGGAGCTTTACAAGATGATCTAGGAGGTATGGACTTTCCATGAAAATACCATCTTGTGTACCTCAGGAGAAATCCAAAACAAATTACATGTTCATAGACAATTTCACGAATACGCTTATCAATATAAGCCCACCTCAAACAAGGACATAGTATCCTATTATCTTCGCTTGCACTATGAAAAGCAAAGTTCAAAAAATTTTGTACTCTATCTAGGTACTCTTGACTTAGCCTTGACTTTTGCATCCAACTTTTATCCATTTCCTACTTGAGAAAGTTTAATACAAAAATATTATGTGTATAATTTTAATTTAATATAGCCAAACTCAAAAGAAATGATAATTAAAAAATTTGCTAGAAAATAGCAGATATAATCCATTTAAAACAATTTATATTCATAAAACAATCTATACCAAATAGTATAGATTCAATAAATGTTATATGATGTGCTTAAACAAGGCCTCAAAGATAGACATATCTTAGAAACCATGATGCCATCCTTCAAAAATTAACAAGAAGGTTACAAACCTTAAAGTTAGATCTTTGTATTGCAATTGTTACTGACCGAAACTGAGAATAATCTTTCAACCTTGAAACAACAAATGTTCTCCTAAGTTGTACAAGAACTTACTAAAATGAAAATTGAACAAAACATGCTAGAAATAAATAAAAATCAAAAGTAAATATAAAGCGTCAGTTTAATTTTAATATAATAGTAAGTTGTATAACTAAAATTGTAAAAATTTATAAACTTATTAATTATATATATAATTTTATATTTTTATGATATCAGCAACCTTGTAATATCTAATTAAAATTATATCAATTTAATAAATTAACTTACAATTATTTATATATAAGCCTAGCATAGTTACATACCTCTTACTCGTGGCAATCAAAAGCAAAAAATATTGATGCGACAGAGTAGAGTACTAGATTAATAACATTAATTTTTTATATAATATCAAATTAATATCAATGATGCTTGCGAGTTACAAGCCTATTTATTCTTAATTAACATGGTGAATTTTATACAGTAAATATATACACAAAGGTTAAACCTCAATTTACATGCAATCATGACTAAATTTATAAAATGTTTACCCATGTTGCAATACCATATAAAAAATTATATACACATAAAAATTACAAAAATTTTATTTACATAGATAATATAAAGTTTAAATTGAAAAAAAAATAAAATTTTAAAAAAAAATGTATTACATATGTGTGTAGTAAAAAATAAACATATGCATGGCTGCTAAAACAATTCAAAAGTATGGAACCAAAAATAAAAAAATAAAACTTATTTTTAATCTATAAATTATGAGACAATCTAAATAAATATGAGACAATATCTATAATTTCTTATTTTATCTATATATATAGGCTAGGTATGTTGGATTCGTGTGCAAGCAGATAACTAATCATTATTATCAACATTTAAAGTCATGACCACGTGATATCGTGGCAGGAAAATATATACTATGAAATCCAAAGCAAATCATTGGCTGCCTAACCTTTTTTTCATTTGATTTTATAATTAAACATCAAAATAAACAAACACAAAGTCAAATTTTAAGTATTAAAAAATTTGAGTTTATTTCAATTAATAATGTAATTATCTTTAAATATATATTTAATAGATTTAAATTCAAATTTTAATATTTAATATTTCTTTTTTTATATTAAAATGCAATATCTTTTATATATAAAAGGTTGAAATATTAAGATGACCCATAAATGTAGACTTAAAAATTGGTTGCCATGGGTCCCTACATATATGTCATATTCAGAGAGTATCATTTATCATTCAAATCTTGGATGGCCCAACTTAACTATATATACTTGGGTAGTTTGGTGAGGCACAAAAAAATGGAAAAAAAAATTGCTGGCCTATTTAATGGCAATTGCAAATTCCACCTCTATATATTCATGTGTTATCAAACAATCTACTGATTCAAGATCCGCCATAAGAGATCATTTCCCAATCTTGTCTATCCACTCGTCCACCACTCTGTTAGTTATTCTTTGACTCACGACAAAATTAAACCTCTTTCCAACAATAAATGAATAAATTTGACCGATGACCATATTTTGATGTCAAAGCTTAGCACCTATATTTTGCTTCTCATTGGAGGATGCACTTGTTAAAGATTGGGTTTCCCCACGTGAGATTGGATACATTAGAGCAAAGACCTCCACAGTTGTTTATATGCTAATTGATTCATAGACAAGTGTCTCAACTCAACGACCATATCTTAAACAATTAAACATCATTGCAACAACTAATGTTTCTGGCCTTCTATACATCCACTAATTGATCAGGTTCTTAGTAACTAGACAAGTTTGGATGACGATAGTTTTACGAAGCACTATTTATCAACAACACGATACAACACTATTCTACATCATAATTGACTGATTGCCGCAATTTTTAACGAGGTCTTGAAATATGGTTATCTAAGTTAACTCAATCCAAGGACTGAAATCTACAGGTTCAAAAGGGTAAAATTTACTTACAAGTTAAGATTGACAGCTTGGAGCAGCTTTCACCAACTTCAGCTGACAGTCGCTTGAAGGATTGTGATAAGAAAATATCGTCTTCGGGCACACAACAGAAAGTCAAGGTTTGTTCCTTGAGACAAAACCGGGCAAGCATCATGAAGAACAATTCTCAAATCAAAGACATAGGTAGAAAGAACAATGACATTATAATGGGAGATTTAGCATAATCGAAGAGTCAATATTGGGCAAACAGTAAATGAGTCAAAATTGCATAGTCGATTTATCTTGTATCGAGCTACGGAAGAACCTGAACTATGGGATTGCAAAAATAGAAACTAAAAAAATTTAAATAATAACAAGAAAAAAATTTTACTTCACCATGATTACATCCTTTAATTTCACAATCCCTAAATCGTAAAATAAATCTTTAAAAATCTAAAAATCTTATCTTTAAATCCCTAATGCTAGAGAAAAAGGTTAAGAGAGATAAAACCCTGCCAATGGTGAATAAGAAAATGAGAGAGATGAAGAGAGATTAAGAGAGATGGAGAAAGAATTAAGTTTTGTTGATATCAAACATAAAATAGAAAAAGAGAGAGGGATGGAGAAGGACTCAAAAAGGGTGGTTAAATTAAGACATTTAATAATGTTTTATTAGATAAACATCGCTATATAAAATAATTTAATGGCGTTTATTTTTAAACATCACTAAATTATATTAAATAGAAGCATTTTATTTTAAATCGCAAATTAAAAAAATATAGTGAAATTTAAAAATAAAAACGCCGCTAATATCAACTATGTCGTCTATTTTCAAATAACGAAACATTTTTTATGCCTAAAAAAATACTACAAAATTATAAATAATAATTAGCGGCGTTTTATTACTCAAAACGCCACTAATGCAAAGACATTAGCTGTAGCGTTTGTATACGAAATAGTACTAAATTTATTTTTTATTTAACTACAATATTTAGCAATATTTTTTTAAAAAAATATCGAAATAAAATGCTACTATAGTCACAATTTGCTGTAATGACTATTGTCTATCTCATTCTTATTTGGAACCCTTAGCAAACTACCAATGATAAGTCGGAAACGATACGGATGTTTCTTTTCCTTTTTATTATAAATTTTCTCTTGATATTTCATCTTTATCCCAAAATGATAACTCAATTTTACCCAATTATCCCTAAATGTCAATTAATGGCCAATTATTCCAGTCAATTTCAATTAAAGGGCACAATTAACGCCAAAATGATGAGTTAAATGTCAAAACTAACTCAAAAAACATAATTCAAGACGCAAGTAACGCCAAATCATCAACTAAGACAAAGCTTAGTTGTCCAAAATTTATAGCCTAAAATCCAAATCAAGCTTTCGTCAACAGCTTTAATGCAATGGTATTGATTGATAGTATTGATGATTACAAGTGAACGAGGATGATGAGCGATTAACGTAAGGCTTGCGGACTACGTTTTAAGAAAAGCTTCAGTTCTGTTTTGATTTTCATGGTTAACTCCATACGTCGGCCTACAACTGACTAGGGGCTTAGAATTCAGCCGAACAATTTGGGGTACAGCCCTGTTTCCCAGGAAAACCTCAGCCAGTAAAAACTTTCGGTTGGTTTATTTCATTTCCTTTTTTTTTTCTTTTTTCATCTCTTTCAGTTATAAATTACGTTCATGAATTGTTAAGAGTAATTACTTCCTAGTTCAACTAAATAGTGAACTTTTGCGTCACTGTCAATTATAACAAAGGAGAAAACAATGCTTTCGTTCTTATCTCTGCTAAAATAATGGAAAAGGGAAGATGAATTTCCAAACTTTGTACGATAAAACAAGAAAAGGGAAAAATATGATCTTTCAAAAATGGTAGTATGAAAGACATCACATATCAAACAACAAACAACTGAATTCCTTAGTTAAAGGAAAGAGCATATATGCGGTGATTCACAGTTTCCCATCTGTTAAAACAATCAAATATGGTCCATTTGTCTGTCACCCTCTGCATTTCAATAACAGTGCTGTAAACAAAGGATAGCTGCTCATAACAAGTAGAAAGTAGCCATCAGGAGGAACAGCAGGTGATAAATTACATTCATCTCAGAAACCAAACTAGCTGCACTCGTTGTAGCTGGAGCATAGCTTCCTTCAGCTGTGCCTGTTGTCAGAACAACAACAATCCAGTCTCCATCTGAACCAATCCCAACTCCAGTGTACTTGGTTTCGTTGAGATTATCAGAGTACTGAGACTGTGTAAAATTTGTCAGCACAAGACTTGGAACCAGATTTGGAACACAAGCAGGCATTACTGCTCCATCCCTTGTGACAGTGACATTCAAATGGCATTTGGCTAATAGGTTTGGATAGTTGGCAAACTGTGGTTCAGTTCCTGGAACTGTGTTGGCACCAGTGGAGTTGGTGCAAGGTTGGTTCTTGAATTGATCAGCCAGTTCCTCAGCAAGGCACTCAGCATTTTCATTTTTTGTTAGGCTTGTCAAGTTTAATGAGGCCCGATAACTGTTGATGCCTTTAAGAAGATTATCCTCCTCATCTGTAGATTGTTGAGATGAAATCCAGTGATTAGATGTATATCGCAGACGGCTAACAAAGTATTCTCAGATATTGTTTGACTGCCATTTCTTTCTTGAAAGGAAAAACAACTAAGTTACATTTCAGATGTCAATCAATATGCAAAGAACATCAAATTTCTTCCCTTTCTTGTAGAAAACCATAGCTACATGGCTGAATATTTCCAGGGAAGCTAAAATTACTGAAGTAAATGTAAGAAAGGGAGTGCAACTCATGAAGTTACTCAAAAGTCAAACCAGTTAATCAATAACGAGGCTAGATTGCTCCAGATTCTTTCTTAACTAGCCAAACCTCATCACTCATCTTACGGTATCAGAGAAACCTTTCTTATTCAATACAAGTCATTCAACTTCACAAACACTTCCCTCATGAATGACATTTTAGAGCTGATAAATCTCAAAACATGATTCAAGTGATATGGCTGCACAGCATACTTTTATAAGAATCAAGAGATAGTGATTGAGAGAACAAAAATAGAACAATCAACCTTTTGAAGACTCTAACTTACATCAATTACGTTAAAATAATAACTTGAGGATTTATGGTCGGGAACTCTAAAATATTACTGCATTGCCAAATGTTAATTCCCAGTTTGATCTTGTAATTCTCCTCTAGGTCCTTCAAGTAGGGCCCATCTGAACCCCCACCTAGTTCAAATTTGTTAGTTCATGTCAGCCTAGTTCTGATTGGTCAGGGTTCTTAGCCAGGTTGACAAGGCAGGCTGAACAATCTCAAAGCAGATTGAATATCTACAAGCTTGGACTATTAACATTTGGGGAAAAATTAACTTTTTGGTTGGTAAGTAATTCTCATCACTGGGAGTCTTAGACAAGTTGGAGGCAAACGGTTGCGTCATCATCACACTCGAACAATATATTTGGACATACATGCAAATTATCAAGGGGTATAATTTACCAAGAAATACACATACTTCAGTATCAAACCAAACAGAAAAGCTATTAAGATGTTGATAACTACCTCATGGTTTTTCTAATTAGTTATTTTGATGCTCTCTGCGCACGATTTTCTCGACAACCAAAGATACCAAATGGGCATTATACTTCAAAATTTTTAGTATGGACTGTTTTCTGGATCCATTGGCTAGGTCACACAACCGGAGGAAACCTCCTCCTCCCATCTCTTTGCCAACCACGTCTGAATGTCAAGACTTGAACATATTACCTCGATCTTCTTTAAGGACTAAGATAACACTAATCGTGAACTTTTAAAAGCTGCTAGATAAGTAAAATTCTAACAAGCTTAAAGGGCATATATCATAGCCGGGATCAAATTTCAGATACGCTAAAGACATTGTTAGCAATACTTGCATATCAGAAGGAGGTGGTGCCGGGAATCCCCAGAAAAAAGGCTGGATCAATTCATTATTGGTAGATCTAGTTGTTATTATAATTTTCTCTTTAACCGCATCAAGAACAAGAAACAATTGCAAACATCTATGATCTTCAAACTACAAAAACTAAAATACTATAAGAGAACATCAATTGGAATTCATTTAGGTTAATAGTTAGCAGAAGCATATAAAATATTCAACTTCATGCAGCCAAATGAGTTCTGAAATGGGTTCATAAATGTGGATGTATCATGTCTAATAAAAGCAATGTCCATCCAAAAAACTTGTAGATCTCTTCTATAAGCAAAAATATCTACATTCATATCCATATAAGCCAAAGAAAAAAAAAAAAAAACCACATAATACCTGCATTGAATAACCATTTAGCAACGACAACAGATTTCAGAGAAATGAACAAGGTCAATGGTCAAATAACATTGCTTAACCAACAAAACAAATACCCAGATCCAGAAATTTAAAAGAATAAATAACTTTGGGAAATAAAAACAAGAAATCCAAAGTGATTAAAGAAAAGGAAAGAAAGGTTACCAGTGTCAGAAAATACAGGGGAGTTGAAGAAGAAAGTGGAAAGAAGCAATGCGAAGAAAAAAGAGATCTTTGAAAATGCCATTGTTTGAAGCCTGATGATGACTGATGACTGAATGGAAGTTGTTTGTCTGGAAGAGAAGTTATAAAAGAGTAGAATAGCTTGTTTAATGAATAATGTTAGGAGCCTGAAGGCGTCGTTTGACAAAGAGGGACCGACACAGATCACAACAGTTCTTTCGGAAGGGCCGCATCTTCCTTTTTAAAAATAAAAAATAAAAAATAATCATTTATATAATTTTTATTTTTAATAATATTTATATTTGTTTATACTATCAACTAGTTTGTGATTTGTGCATTGCACAAGATTTTTTATTTACGTAAATATTATTTTATGATAATTTTTATTTTAAATTTTTAAAATTTATATTATACTTAAATACGTTGAAATGGCATATTAAAAATGGTTTTAAAAACACATATATAGCAAATAGCATTAAAATTATGGAAAAGGTATGATAAAAATAAATAATATTTTTCATCATAATTATATGTTTATATCAATTAATAAAAATAAATAATTTTTTATCTATAGATAAATCACATTCATTATTGTAAAATAAAACCATAACTTCCTCATATATATAGTTTTAAATTTAAACTATAACTCTTGAATGGTAAATAAGATTGCATAGATTGTTTTTAAACTGATAATTTTTTTTTCAAAGTTAAAGTTACATAATTTTTAAATTTATAGGTAGTATTTGAATTTTAAATTTAATATATATTTTATCAGAATAGGTTAGAATATTTTTGTGTGCTTTAAATAGAACAAAATCATTATAAATAATTCTTATGTTCATTTTAATTTATATGTCATAAGTATCGATTATACATATATTGTTACATTGTCGATGAATAAGACAATTATTCACAATACATATTCATCATGTATACATATAGATTGGTTTGCATTAATATCTTTACTGATCAAAGTTGGCTCAATAATTCAACAATAGTCTAAAAGTTTTCTTGTTTTGAGTCACTTTAATTTAGAACTTATTCCATTCCACATAAATTTAAGAAATCCTATTATCCTTCCAAGTTTATTTTTTTCAATGTTGATATCTAATTAATATATGTAGTATAAATAAAAAAAAAACTTAAAACAAAAAATGATGCAACAATTTATGCAATTAGTTAATTACATTAAATAAATTTTAATTTTAATTGGAATAATCATTGGATATATAACAGTTACGATACATGAATTTTTAGAAGTTTTTTAATTTAAAATTGACTTTAAATCAATAATTTTATTTATTTAATTATTTTAGAATTTTTAAAAATGCAATATTATCAGTTTTTAAATATCCAATAATTTGATTGAAAATCTTTATTTATTAATTTTAAAGAAAATATATTTTGTGACTTTAATATTCGAACTCTTATTCTCACATTTTTGGGCTTTCGAATTTTTTCCTTTTTTAAAAAATGATAGTGTAAAAGCTAAAAACGAAAAAAAGATTGAACATATTAATTATAGGTTCATAAAAGTTTTATTGGTTCATATATAATTAATAGTTATTATTAATTGTAGTCAAAATTAAAGACGTCAACAAATAATTCATATGATATTTAATGCACAATGATTGATAACGGGGTCTGTTTTTTTTTTAAGAGATGCAAATTACAAACTTGAAAAAAAAGTTATCTTTTATATATTTATTAAAATATAAAGAATCTTAGGAATGTAAAAGATGTGTGGATATATTTTGATTTCAATTTACATAAATTTTTACTCTTAATTGACTTTAAAGGGAGTTGATATATCTTAAATATACTATAATTTGGATAAAATACTAAAAATATATATCTCAAAACAAAAAAAAATTGAAAAAAAAATAAGAGTTGAAAAAAATTATAATAAATAAAAGTAATGAATATCCCTTAATTAAAATATGGTCTTAATAAAAATGAGGAAAGAAAAAATGTAAAAAAAAAAATTCTATATTTAGCAAGCAATTCATTCTTAATATACAATATATATGAGATCTTGATTAAAACATTAAAAAAAAAAAAAAAGGAATTGAAAAGAACAAGAGTTGGCACACCTTAGCTAAAATAAAGTATTGATTAAAACATGAAAAAAAATATATTAGCAATTATTATTGGACGCTAAAATATTGCACACAGGAACAAACGGTTACATGTATGTATCTGAGGTAAATAAAGTAAACTAATCAAGTAGAAAAAAAATACAAAAAAAATTGGTTTTACCAAAGTCAATGAATTGATTGAGTCAAGGTTTGAAACATTTGACCTTAAGACAAAATTTCCCTACCTTTAGGTGCTTAACAATATATGCAACTTATCTTCTAGGCCTTTTCAATCATATTGCATATTGAAAGCATAGTCGATGTAGCACAACAAACCCAAAGATAATGTCGATCTCTCTTAGAATAGACGAGAAAACTAACACAGAGAAGAGGAATGGAGGAAAATAGAGATTTTTTCCACAATTAAAAAAATTACAGTTTTGATTTTCCTAAAGAAAATAACACAATAGTTGTCAATATTTTCTTCCAGATCTAAAATTAAAAAACCAGATAATGTTTTCAAAATTCAAAATAAGATAACTTTTTCAAAATTCAAAATTGTCTTATCCACTAGGAATATCTTATCTAAACTAATAAAATTTGGTTGGATTTAAGACATTGATGAGTTAGGCTCCCAAATAATAAGCCCACTTTCATGATTCGACTCACATGCGCCAATAACCAAATTATTTATCTCTTTAAGTGGGTATTATAAAAATAGTTTCTCATTCACCACGAATATCAATCATGCAACTTATTTATGCACAGTGTATCTATGTATAACGTCCTACATATTAATATACTTATTTCATATTTATGTACAAAATATGGGCCATTAATATCCAACAATCTGCCACGTGAATGGAAATTGTCTCAATAAGATGACAAAAAGACTCGAAATATAAGAGGGACTAACTTGAAGAGTTATTACATTAGGATAGGTAGCTTTTGGCCTTGAACCTTTTATAGCAACAACTATCGGATTTACTTAGCTAACTAGTGAACTTGATATCTTAAACTATTCAGCCTTTCTTGTAAACCAAGATAATAGGTGTCACATAATCCTTCTTTGAACACCCTTGGTTCTCACAGTTATGTTCATTTTGGCCCCAAACACATCTTTATTTCAGAGAGTGCTGTAAAGAATTTAGCCTTATTAATTCTCATAGAAATGGCCACGTTCAATACTCACATAGGTGATTTCTTATCAAGAGCATCTTGCAATATCCCTCTTGATTTTATCAAGCTATAAGAATCACTAAAATCATAGCTTAACCTAACACCTTGGCAGACAGCACTTATTTACCATAGGAATGGGTAAAAGTATTTAACTTTTTCAGTGCTTATGCTAAGTTAACATAATTTAATTGTCGATTTGAACCTAGATCTTAGGACCTCCAGTCAACTAGGTAAGGTTGCCATTATGTAACTTATAATTTATGGGCTTAGGTCTCATTCCCCTCGATTATTTATAAACTGGCTCTCTAGTTAAACCTTTCATAAGTGGATTCATGATATTATCCTTTAATTTTACATAATCAATAAAGATAATCCCATCTGAGAGTAATTGTCCCACGGTTTGTGTCTTTGACAAATATGTTAAGACTTAATATTATACAAACAACTCTATGCCTTACCAATTATAGATTGGCTATCATAATATATACATATTGTCATCACAAATTTTGGCCAACATGAAATATCTTTTAAAGAGTTTCAAAGCCATTCTACTTCTTCTCTAGCTTTATCCAAAGTTATAAACTTGGATTCGACCATGGATCTAGCCATACACGTTTGTTTCGAAGATTTCCAAGACACTACAGCTTCTCTGATAGTAAAGACAAACCTTCAAAGGATTTCGAGTCTTTTATATCTAATATCTAATTCGTGTTATTGTCTCATTCAAACACAACTGGATATTTCCTATAGTGCAGTTCATAATTTGAGGTATATCTCAGATATCTGAGTACCCTTACAATGGCCTTCCAATGATCTTTTCCAAGATTACTTGTAAATCTACTCTGTTTACTTACTGAGTATGTTATGTCCAATCTTGTGTAGTTCATAAATACACTAAGCTACCAACTATACGAAATATTCTACTTGAGATATTGCGTCACCAGTATTCTTCCATAATGTAGACACCTAATTTCATCTGGGCCCCTTTTTTAAAATTGTCTTAATTATCCTAGACTAAGAACTTAGCAGCCTCTTGTTATAGGTCGACGTCTGCTAGTTAGATTACATATTTTCATAACTTATTTTGTCATACCGCGTTTGCACGTGAAGAAAAAATGTAGTTCCAATGGCTGTAGAGAATAAATCTTAAATCAAAAGGATGAATATTTAAGAGAAAAATTGTTTTTAAATATTTTCTTGTTAAATTTTGGAAATCCATTTCTGTAAATGATATCATTATCAAAATTTTCATTTTTAGGGTTTTTTGAGTTTTTTTTGTAAAATTCAAAAAGTTGACTATCAGATATTTTTATTGATACCTATATAGTATTTATGCTGATATATGCTCTGAAAAATCAAAAACTATTCAAGAAAAAATCCATATTGTATTTTATGCTAGATGTGCCAAATTGACAAATTTATTAATTAATTCTAAATTTTTCACTTTACCGTGAGTTTCTACTCGTGGAATTTTTTATAAAACTTGTTCCAAAATTCAGGTCTCCATCTTTATTATTTCCACCACTTAATGCTTTAAGCAAGGTATTAAATTAAGCTTATTTTTCTTGTTAGCTTAAGGTAAAGATTAAACCAAAAGGGGTTGAATTGGTTCTATAAAAAAATTAATCACAAATTTATCTTTTACAAAAATTTGAAATAAATTTAAACTAAAAAGGAGTTAAAGATAAGAAAAACAAACAATCGATATACAGAGGTTTGATCCTTGAACTCAGAACTTACGCCAGCTCTTCTTGGCACTTCCTTGCTAAGGTGATTCCCACTTTTCACTAAGAAAATTGTTACCTTTAAGGCCAAGGTATAACCTTACAACTCTATCTTTTTGAGGCTTAAATATAACCTTTCAATCCCCTTAGGAATTCTACCCTAAGTTTTTAAGTGTTTTAACTCACTTTCACATAACCTTTTTTGCGATATGAATAAAGTGTTTGCAAACAATTAGAACCTCTAGTAGGTGGATGTTTGCTTGAATTTAAGTACAAAGTGGATGAGATAGAAATAAACTTGAAAAAGTATAAATTGGATACAAAAAGAATAAAAAATTTGAAGACTTGGACCTTTTGTTGTTCAATGCTTAATTGATCTTGGTATCTCTTGCTTCTTCAATTGTTGGAAATCTCTATTTATAGCTTGAATTGATTTATAACATTGGGCATTAAATAAGGTGGGTGGAGAGCCATTGTAGGCTTCATAAATGCTTGTTTCATTTAGTCTCGTGCTGTTGTATCGATACAATACCAAGAGTATCTATCCATTCATGATTTAAAAATGTGACTGTTATAGACTATTGTGTCGATACATTAAGCTGGGTATCGATACTTGTCATATTGCTTTGATACAAAGACACACATAAACAAACTTGTATCAATACTTTTAAGGGTTTTAGCCAAACTTTAGCCACTATTAAGCAATGTATCGATACATATAGGGTGAGTATCGATATTACTGCATTATATCAATGCATGCTAATTTTTATCAATACATTTAAGGGTTTTAAACATGGTATCAATACATTGATGCATTGTGTTGATACATCCCTTTAAAATCCTTTGTAAAATGATTTTTCTTGGCTTGAATTTGACTTAAACATATCTAAAAAATATTCCAAGTATAAATGTGTATTTTGGAACATATATTTTTTAGAAAGATAAGAACTTAGTACTTTTTAAAATATTTTTCAGTTTAACACAAGTACTAAGTTGGAAACAATTAAGTATAAGTTAACTTAGCTTAAGTTATTGTTATTACTGAAATTAATTCAAAGCTAACATTCTCCCCTTTTTTGTTATAACAAAACTTAAGATAAATTTATCTGTTAATGACTCCCCTTAAATTTTTGAGATTTTTAATAAAAAATCCCCTTTAATAAAAGCAATAGTTTTCAAAAGTTTTAATTGAGAAAATAGAATCCTTTAAAGCTACAACATTTTAAATCTACAATATTGTCATGATTTTCACAAATCAAGCTATAGCATGTAAAAATGTTCAATATCAACATTTTATTGGGTTCCAACATGATAATTTTTGTCATCATAATCACGATAATATCATCATCATAATTAAATGCAAAATAATATCATCATATCAATAGATGCAAGACATATTTGGCAAATTTATAGCATTTCTCCCCTTTTCTGTTATATCAACATAGAAAAAAATCAATTCAAAGCAATGGAGAAAATGCATTCATATTGTGCACAATTAAAGATAATTCATTAAGAATAAGGCCCTAAATATATTCAAAAAAAAATCAAAAGATGATCATGGGAATGGAAAGAGTTTGACAACCATAAAATCCTAAAAGCTTAAGAGTGATCCTAAAATGAGCCTAATATGACTAATTATCATTGGTTGCCTAATATGATTAAGTAGCATTGGTCAAAGGAGCCTTCACGGGTGGAGAAACAAGCAGAAGAGAATGGTGAAAGGTTATTGAGAAGTTACAAATTTGCTCGATCAATACTCGATGACTATGCTCGAGATTAGCAGAGAGAGCATTGATAGAATCGAAGTAGTGATCCCAAGAGTTAAACTACCACTCCCATGTGTCAAGATGTCTTATGATGAAATCGTACATATGTTGGATATTCACAGGCATGAATGATGATGTATCAGGAGCCGAGGGTGAAGGCGGTGCATCATGCTCCACATTATCATCATCATGATCATCTAGATTTGGATCAGCTGGTTGTACTTATGGTGGAATGGTTGTTAATGAGCCTTAGGAACAAAGTTGGCTTCTTAAATGTCATAGCTGATGAGCCCCATGGATTTTCGTCCAATATAGCTATAGGGAGATACTATAATCTTGGGGTTGTGAGCAAGATTAAAACCTTAAGTTTCAAGGTAGTAGCTCAAGGCCATGCCATGTAGGAGGCTACGACAATCACAAACATAAAAGACAAAGTCCATAAAGATAAAATGGGCAAGGTTTGGATGATTTTTGGTTTAAATCATATGTAGCCACCAATAGTTAGAATCATTACTTAAAGTGTGTTTGGTGCCGTAAGGATGAAGCACATGAGAAATGATAAGATAAAGTAGGCAATCAATGGAAAGAAGGAATATGGCTTTTTTATTTCGAGTATGCAAGGTAGCAGGTGCCAAACCTTCATTGGTTAGACCTTTATTTTGGAAACCAAAGATAGGCATAAGGGAAGCACGATTGACTATGAGATCTTGTCCCAAAGGATAAGATCAAATAGCAATGACACAGTGATGATCATTAATTATGAGTGAAGCATTGCTCAGAACACATAAACAAGGCTTTCATGAACTGGAACATTAAGATAAAGATATTTGGTCTATTCAAAGGCATCAAAAGTTTGAAGCTAGGGATAAGCAATGGATTAAAGGAAAGGAAAGTCGACAACTCGACATTGTTGGATAGGCATACAGGCATAGATGGTAGTAAATCGCTTATGAGCTTATGTGTCTCGAAAAGATTAGCTAATGAATGATTGATTGTGGGTCAGAGATGGTTAACGAGCAAACAAAGTGGAAGCACAGGTGACAGGAACTTAACAATAGATGATTTGTTTGGTTTTGGAAGGCATGGTCATGTGTAAAGATGGTTGGGGTTTTTCGTCAAATAGGTGGTGATAGGATAGAATTGGATGGTGCTCGGACAAACTAAACATAAAACAGATGTTGGTAATTGATTAGAGTGATTTGGAAAGAATTAGATTAAGTAAAAGTGGGTTCGAAGAAGGTTTTACGAGAGTAATAGAGGTAGCCTAGGGGAGTAGGGCAATAGATGATGCTAGGAGCAAGTAGAGTGCTAAGGAAGGGTTATTTGAGGAATATGGTAGAGTAGGTGGTGGGCAGAGGGTTTTGGTGGCAACGAGGAAAATGTTAGGAGTAATTTGAAACCTATCACAACAAGCAAGGTTAGGAAGTTTGAGAATGAAAAGCACTAAAAAATTTGCAATAAATTTGGGTAAATTTTAATGTTTTTGAAGAGAAAATAGTTAGGGTTTAAGTTAAGGGATTTTTACAATTTTATGGTTTTGGGTGCTAATGGATTGATTTTTTGAAATAAAATGGTTAATTTTGTAAAAAATAACTATTTTGGATTAAGAATTTCACGAAAGAATGAAGATTAGATGAAGTGTAGTGATTAAGAAGTGATTAGGTTAAAGGAAACTAAGTGAACTATGGCTAAAGGTCGATGAAAATAAAGTTGCATGTGCCAAGATAGCCTAAATTGACAGTTTGTATTGATACAAAGTAGGAAGCATCGATGCACTGAATCGATAAAAAAAACAATTTTAGATTTTGTATCGATATTGTGAACTTGGTTTCGAGACTTTAGATGATGATGGGCTTGTATCGACATAATGAGACGTATTGATGCATTGTATCGATACTTAGAGTTACATATCGATACATATAGCAATTCTAGGTGTAGTATCGAGCCATGAATTATGTCTCAAGATTGGAAATGACTGTTGGCTTGTATTGATACATATAGCTCAGTATGGTGTCATTTCTACTTATATGGTATCAATTCAAACATATCTTTGACACAATAGCTCATTGAAAAACATTTAAAAATGCAAATTTAAACAAAACTTTGATATCAAAATCATTTTGCATGAATAACAAATCAAAATTTAACCATAAAACAAAATCATTCAAGCATCAAGAGGCATAAAAAAACATATCATTTATAAACAAAGAGGTATTCAAGGCTAGCTTTTCTAATCAAGTAAGGTAAACATAGTTTAAACTATATTGAGGCAACGTATGAGAATCTCATCAAACTTATAAACTTAGGGTGCATTCATTAAACCAAGTTCTCTTCTAATTGTGCAAATTTTATCTTTGTCAAGTGGTTTAGTAAAAATATCGGCTAGTTGATGCAAGGTATCGATGAATTTAAGCACTATATCACCTTTTTGCACGTGATCTCTAATGAAGTGATGGCTAATCTCTATACTTAGTTCTAGGTTGTAGAATTGGATTTTTGGTCAGACAAATAGCAATGGTATTATCATATTTTATAGGAATGTAATCTATGGTAATTCAAAATCCTTCATTTGTTGTTTTATCCACAAGATTTGGGCACAACAACTTCCCACGGATATGTACTCCGCTTCGGTTGTGGAAAAAGCAACACTATTTTGTTTCTTGGAAAACCATGATATGAGCATATTTCCAAGAAATTGACAAATATTGGAAGTGCTTTTCCTATCAATTTTACGTCCACCAAAATTCGTAGCTGAACAAGCATGTAAAGCGAAAGATGATAATTTTGGGTACCATAAGCCTAGACTATGAGTGTCTTTAAGATATCTAAAGATTCTTTTTACAGCAACTAAGTGTGATTCCCTAGGTGACGATTAATATCTAGCATATAGGCATACACTAAACATTATATCAGGTCTACTTGCGGTAAGATATAGTAATAAGCCTATTATAGACCTATAAAATTTAGAGTCAACACATTTACCTCCTTCATCCTTCTCAAGCTTTGTTAAAGTACTCATATGTGTGGAATAGGGCTTTGCTTCCTCTATTTTGAACCTCTTAAGTAACTCTTTTGTATACTTTGCTTGATTGATGAGGATGCCATCTTTTGTTAACATGACTTGTAGTGATAAAAAGAATGTTAATGCTCTCATCATGCTCATTTCAAACTCACTTTGCATTAACTTAGAAAATTCATGACAAAAAGATTCATTAGTAGCACCAAAAATAATATCATCAACATAAACTTGAACTACTAAAATGTCTTTACTTTTGACTTTTATAAAAAGAGTTTTGTCAGCATTACCTCTATTAAAACCTTTTTAAATTAAAAACTTTAAAAACTATTCATACCATGCTCTAGGCGCTTGCTTTAAACTATACAATGCTTTTGAGAGTTTAAAAACATGATCGGGATAATGAAGATTTTTAAAACCTAGAGGTTGCTTAACATAAACTGTCATTAATAAAATCATCTAAAAAGAACTTTTAACATCCATTTGAAATTTAAAACAACTTGAAATTATTAAAACATGCAAAGACTAATAGTCTTCTAATGGCCTCTACTCTAGCTAGAGGGGCAAGTCTCATCAAAATCAATTCATTTTTCTTGACTGTATCCCTTAGCTACTAATCTAGCCTTATTTCTAACTATGGTTCCATGCTCATCAAGTTTGTTCCTAAAGACCCATTTAGTACCTATGATGGGATAATTACTACATTTTTCCATTAAATTCTAAACTTTACTCCTCTCAAATTAATTTAACTCCTTTTGCATGGCCATGATCTAACTATCATGCTTTAGAGCCTTATCTGAATTCTTAGGTTCAATTTATGAAAGAAAAGCTATGTACTTGCATGTATTTCTAAGAGATGATCTAGTTTTTACCCCTTGATTAGGATCACCAATTATCTCACCATTTTTTTACATAAGTCAACTCTCTAGGATGATTTCCCATTTTTTTACATAAGTCAACTCTCTAACATGATTTCTTTCTCTTTCAACTTGGGTTGGCTTACATAGTTTATCCTTTTTTTGGAGCTGCTTGATCTTGAATTGTTTGTTCTTGCTCCTTGTGTGATGCTTCAACTTGATGTTCTTGGTTATTTCTCTACATTATCATGATCAAGATATACCTTTCTCGAGATATAATTAGCTTCATCAAATATAACATGTATGGACTCTTCAACAACTAGACTTCTCTCTATAAGTTTTTGAATTTGTAGAATAGTCAAGAAAAATTCCTTCATCATTTTTTGCATCAAATTTACCAAGATTATCCTTTCCATTATTTAATATAAAGCATTTACAACCAAAAGGATGGAAATAACTAATGTTAGGCTTTTTTCCTTTAAAAAGTTCATATGGAGTTTTCTTTAAAATTGGCCTAACCATGGCTTTATTTATAATGTAGCAAGAAGTGTTAATGGCTTCCGCCCAAAAATACCTTGGTAAATTATTTTCATAAAGCATAGTTCTAGCCATTTCTTCCAAGGTTCTATTTTTCCTTTCAACAACTTTGTTTTGTTGAGAGGTTTTAGGAGTCAAGAAATTATGGCTAAAACCATTTTCATTACAAAATTTGTCAAAACCAAGATTTTCAAATTTTTTTCCATAATCACTTTTTACATTTGAAATAAAATAACCTTTTTTATTTTGAATAATTTTGCAAAAAGTAATGAATTTTTCTAAGGCTTTATCTTTACAGCTTAAAAAGAGAACCCAAGTAAACTTAAAATAGTCATCCATAATAACAAATCCATATTGTTTACCACCTAAGCTTAATGTCCTAGTAGGGCCAAAAATATCAACGTGAATAAGTTGTAATACTCTAGTAGTTGAAACAATATTAATTGCTTTGAATGAAGCTCTTTTATGTTTTCCTTGAACACATGCATCACATATTCTATCATTATCAAATTTCATTTTTGGCAATCCAACAATAAGGTCTTTCCTAGATAACTTTGAAATTACATTCTTACTAGCATGTCCTAATCTTCTTTGCTACAACCAAGACAAGTCATCATTATTAGCAACAAAGCAAATATTTTGAGAAAACAAGTCATCTAGATGCACAATATAAATATTTCCTTTTTTGTGTCCTCTAAAAATAATTTTGTTTGATTTAATATCAGTAACTTGACAGTCCATTGACTCAAAAATAACTTTTATCCCTTTATCATGATATTGACTAATACTAAGAAGATTATGTTTAAGACCTTTGATAAATAGAACCTTTTCAATGTTAGATGAGGAATTGTTACCAATGGTTCCAATGCCTTCAATTTGCCTTTTTGAGTTTCACCAAAAGTAACATTTCCACCATCCTTAGGCCTTAGTCCCATGAATTGACTTTTGTCATCGGTCTTGTGTCTTTAGTATCCATTATAAAGGTACCAAGAATTTTTACTTGTTGAATTTGCCTTGAGGCAATGCTCTTTCTCTTACAAACACAAAATCATGTTTTGTTTTTTAGGTACCCAAATTTTCTTGGGTCCTTGAGTATTAATGTTCATAATTCTTGTGCCTTTTGGAATCCATTTCATTTTAGTAGCCTCACCTTGAGATGTGCTAACCCTCTTAGGAATCCAAACCTTCCAAATAAGCTTGCCTCTATAAGTAATCATCTTTAAAGAAAAAGTATGAAATGTATGACCAAGTTTATTGCAATAAGTGCGTATGCTAGATACACCAAATAATTTGTGTTATATCATAAAGAAATTCTTGAAATGAGTTTTTTTTTTTTAACTCTGTTATAGCCCAAACCATCTTTATCAAAGAATGCTCTTTATGTTTCTAGCATATCATTAAATTTTTATTGTGCCATATAAAACCTTACGAATAAGTTATGCAAGTTTGTATTTTTCTTGGTTAGATCATCAATATTAACTTGTAACTCATCTACATTTTTTTAAGATTATTATTTGTCGTGCTTAATGATTTATTTTTTCCCTTAAGTTTAGAAATCATTTTCTTGTATTTTAAATTCATGGTTTCAAATTCTAATTCAAATGCATCTTGTAATTCATCAAATGAATATGGATTAGCATTGGAGGATACCTTGGACTCATCAAGAACCATGAGACATAGTTGGCCATTTCATTATCATCATTGTCAGATATGTCATTATCCCTCTATGTAGCCACCAGAGCCTTCTTCTTTTGTTTTTTTTTTTTGTTTTGGTTTTTCCACATTGGACACTCAAATTTGATGTGTCCCAATTTCTTACACTTGTAGCAAATTATTTGGTCTTTTTCTTTCTTGCTTGACTCTCTCTTCACCATTTCTTTTTTAAGAGGTCTTTTTGTCTTGTTCATCCTTATGAATTTATTGAATTTGTTTTTTGCAAACATACCATTTCTTCATCTTCCTCAACCTCTTCATCATCATTATCATTATTTGGAGTGGTTGATTTGAAGGCAACACTTGCCTTCTTTGGTGGCTCTTGACTGTGCTTGATCTTTATCTCATAGGTCAAAGAGAACCTATGAGCTTATCTAGGAAAAGTGAGTTAGGATCCTTAGATTCTTTAATTGCTATCACTTTTGCTTTCCAAGACTTGGAAAGACTATTAATTAGCTTCTTCACCATCTCTTTATGTGGATAGGTCTTTCCAAGTACCTTTAATGCATTGATAATATCCATGAACCTATCTGACATTTCTTTGATAGTCTCATCTGCCTTTAGTTTGAACATTTCATAGTCAAGTGTAAGCATATTTATTTTGGATTCCTTTACTTGATTTGTTCTTTTATGAGTGGTCGCTAACTTGTCCCACATTTGCTTGGCATTGTCACAAAGTGAGACTCTATTGTACTCACCTAGGCTAAGAGCACAAAATAATGTGTGCATGGCCTTGACATTTAATTATGCTATTTAGTATCTTACTCATCTCGTTCATCTTCTTCTTTTGGCACTATATTATCTCTAACTCTTTTCTTAAGAATGAATAGTCCATTGACAATGATCTTCCATACTTTATAGTCATTATCTTAGATAAATGGCCTCATCTTTGTCTTCTGATATAAGTAATTGTCACCATTGAAAAGTGGAGGTCTTATGATGGAATGACTTTCAAGTCCCATAGCATTTGCATTTGTCTGAAATGCCATGAGAGAAACTCCATCTTGGCTTTTTAACTCTTGTGAGCATCTTAAAGCTTAAGTATTATGTTTGCATCCTCCATTCTTTGAGCTATCAAGGATATTTTCTCAAGGTTATGAAACCCACAATAAAGACAAAAGCTTTTATGCCAAGTGTTAGCTCAAGGTAAAGATTGAACCAAGAGGCAGTGAATTGGTCTATAAAAAAAATTGATCATAAATTTATGATTTACAAAAATTTGAAAAAATTGAAAGTAAAAATGAGTTAAGGATAAGAAAAACAAACAACCTATATGTAAGGGTTTAGTTTTTGAACTCGAAACCAACATCTTCTCTTCTTGGAACTTTTTTGCCAAGGCAATTCCCATAATTCACTAATGAAATTGTTACCTTTAAGGCCAAGGTATAAGCTTACAACTCTATCTTTTTGAGGATTAGATAGAACTTTTCAATCCCCTTAAGAATTCTACCCCAAGTTCTTAAGTGTTTTCACTCACCTTCACACAACCTTTTTTATGATATGAATGAAGTGTTTGCAAAAAATTAAAACCTCTAGTAGGTGGGTGTTTGCTGGAATTTAAGTACAAAGTGGATAAAATACAAATAAACTTGAAATAGCATAAATTGGAGATAAAAAGAATGAAGAATTTGAAGACTTTAAGCTTTTGTTGTTCAATGCTTGATTGATCTTGGTATCTCTTGCTTCTTCAGTCGTTGGGATCCACTATTTATAGCTTGGAATTGATTTATAGACATTGGGCATTAAATGAAGTGGGTGTAAAGCCGTTGTAGCCTTCATAAATGCTTATTTTCATTTAGTCTCATGCCATTATATTGATACAATACCAAAAGTATCAATACATGATTTAAAAATTTGACCGTTACAAGCTATTGTATCGATACATTAAGCTGATTATCAATACAAACACACTTGAATCAATACTTTCGGGGGTTTTAGCCAAGCCTTAGCTATTGTAAAGCAATGTATCGATACATATAGGGTAAGTATCAATACTCACTGCGTTATATCAATAATATTGATTTGTATTAGTACATTTGAGGGTTTTAAATATGGTATCGATGCATTGATGCATTATGTTGATACATCCCTTTAAAATCCTTTGTAAAATGATTTTTCTTGGCTTGAATTTAACTTAATCATATCTTAAAAGTATTCTAAGTATAAATGCGCATTTTGGAACATATATTTTTGAGAAAATAGGAACTTAGTATTTTTCAAAATATCTTTCAATTTAACACAAGTACTAAGTTGGAAATAATTGAGTACAAGTTAAATTAGCTTGAAGTTATTGTTATATAAAAACTAAAATTAATTCGAAGCTAACATTTCTCAATTTGGATTTATTTTCAAAATTTTCTCGTTTCCAAAATACTGAGTTTTCTACTCCATAAATTTTCTCGGTAGGATTTTACGAAGTTTATAGTTTTTAAAATTCTTCAAATGTTTTCATTAAATTTATACTAAATTTGTTTTTTAAAAATTCAATTTACTTTATGAGTTTTGCATTTTTCCTAAATAATAATTTTTTTCTATAAAGGTTTTTCTTGTAAAATTTTACAAGTTTGGGATTTTTAATTGTCTTTTCTTGTACATAAGACTTCTTAAAAATTTTCTTGTATAATTCAATATTTAGAATTTTTATAAGAAAATTTTATTATTTTTATTAATTTTATTTTGGGCAAAATTTCCTTAATGGGCCTAAAACTTTCAAATTTTGCACATAGGCCCAATAAGCCCAATAATTTTTCAACTAGCCTAACAACCTTTCCAAGCCACTTTTGATTTTCTCTGAAGCCCATTTCATTCTCTACAAGCCCAACAAGCCCATTTCAATTCCAAAGGGCTCAATTAGGCCTATTTTAATTTTACAACAAAGCCTAATAATTTTTCTCTCCAAAATTTTTAGTAATTCTTTTGAATTCAAAATGTTTAGATGAATATTTAATTGAGCCTTTTACATGACTAAATGTGTAATTAAATTTGTTAATTTATAACTTATTATTCCTTACAATTTAATCCTTCCACTTCATTTTTCCAATTTTTTTCCATAAAATTTGCAATTAGAATTTTATTTATTCATAATTTTTAAAATTTGTGAAATTTATTTTAATTTTAGAATTCAAGAATTTCGTTATACGAGAATTAATTTAATCGGTATTAAATTACATCATTAAGATTAATATCATCTAAATAATCATAAAGCCTAATATTAGGCTAGATAACTCATATATAAGGATCATGACTCATGCATGATGAGTCATATAAAAGACAAAAATTAGTTAATTAAGCTTTAAAAAAAACTTAAAATATAAAAAGCCAATAAATAAATAAATAATAAAAAGGCTAATTCGACCACGAGGAATTTGAACCCCTCTTCACCAATTTCCCCCTTATAAATAAAGGGAAGGATGTGGATGCTTCATAAGAAGCTTTATCTTTTCCATGATAAAGAAACACTAAAAAACATTAAAATTTCTTAGTTTTTAAGCTTTTAAGGTAATTCCTCTTGTAAGAATTTTAATTTTTGTTTATTTTATCTTGATTCTTCATTTTGGTGAGCTTTGTGACTATTACAGCTCATGGATTTCGATCCATTTTGAAAGACCAAGTACGAAATTTATGATTAAAAGTTCTTGATTTTGTTGTTATATTTAATTTTTATTAGCAATAAGTTGATTTTCATCAAGATAATTTATATTTGTTGGCAAAAATGATATTTATTTTCATGTATATATTTTGTGTTACTTTTCTCGATATTTTCATGGTATTATTGTTTATCATGATTTTATGCATATTTAAGCATGGTAAAAATTATGATGTGTATTTATATTGATATTCTCAAAATATGTGATTAAAAACAGCTTTTGAATTTTTTTATGCCGCTGAAAATGATCGGGGTTCTTGAATAAATTTTCATGCTTGATTTTATGGTATTTTGGACTATCTTGTGAAGTTTGAAACTCATAGAGGCCTAAAAATAGTTTTTCAAAAATTTTAATGGTCTTGGAAGGCTATTTCCATGCTTGGCCGAAAATAACATCGACGGTTTTGAAATGTTTTGAATTTTATGCTATTTTGTAATTATGGAGAATTTAGCGACTAAATTGCAAAAATAAAAAAAAAATATTTCAAGGCCATCCAAGCTTGGTCAAGGGCTTCATGTGCCTTTTGAGATGCGTTTCTTGCATTTGTAACCTTTTAGGTGTCTTTTGCAATTTTAGAAAGTTTAAGAGCTTATTTACAAAAATTGAAAAAATTTGTTTCAAGGCCAAAGTTGATTGGCTAAATGCATCTTATGACTTTTGGAATGATTTCCATAATTAATTATGATGTTTATTTTAATATAGAGTCCACTATGCAAACCATGCATTTTAGGGTCAAAATGGTCTTTTTCCATACCAAATTACGAATATTTCATGCATTTTTAGTCACTTTGAGGCTAAAATGTAATTGTCAAAATTAAGGACTTAGTTGCAATTTTTGCATTGTATGTCACCTTTAATATTCAAGTTACCCATTTGAGGTAAAATTGTCATTTCCTATCATCTTTAAGTCCTTTAAGGTTAACAGGATATTTTTATGCGAAACGTACACTTTAGAGGTATTTTAGTAATTAACCTTAGAACTGAGTCCTTTATGATCACTAGATACTTTTGTGTCGAAGGCATATAGTAGGGATATGTTCATCTTTTTACAATAATATAGAGTCCTTTTGGGTTACCAAGATACTTTTATGTTGAAGGTAGACTTTAGGATATTTTAGTAATTTATGTTAAAATCAAGTCCTATGTGATCACTGAGATACTTTTATGTCAAAGCTGCACAATCAGAATAGGTTTGTTTTGCTATGATAATATCGAGTCCTTTAGAGTTATTAGGATACTTTCATGTTCAAAGTATATCCAGAGGCATCTTAGTAGTTTTGCATTAAAATTGAGTCCCGTAGAGTTACTGAGATACTTTCATGTCGAAGGTATTTTAAGGGACATTTTGGTCTTTTTGACTAAATCCAAGTCCTTAGATCTAGTTTCATGTGTGTAGTTGAAACCGGGTCTTAGGATAAATTTTATTATTTATTATAAAATCAATTTTTTTTAAATCAACACAATGTCTCGGAATTAAAGTAATACATAAAATTTCTCTCAACATATGAGAGGAGTTCTATAGATTATTTTAATAATGATATATCTTTTTAAAAACAAGAAAATCAAATTTTTTTAGAAATTTTAGAAAATTAAACTTTTTGTATTCCTTGGGCTTTCCAATAGGGTACAAAAGATATTTTGATTTTCAAAGCATTTTGTATGGTAAAGAATGACAAAACTTTCATGTTTTTCTGGTTCTCCGATGGCAAAAAAATATTTTGATCTTTAAAAAAATTAAAAACCTAATTTTCTTAAATGGAAAAATAAATTTTTTCATAAAATAATATTTTGAGATATGGGAATTATAATTAAATACCAAATATTAAAATCGAATAAAAATCAAAGTTTAAGTTAACTTATGGTTAATAGATTGCTAGGTGTCACGGGACGGATCGATCCTTACTCATGCTTGTAAATGACTTCCGAACCCTTTCATACGATCTCTAGTATTGCCGCAGATCTCAGAGCTTTTTAAAGGGCTTCGTAACCTTGGAAATACAAACTCCGATAGGTGACCATCTTAGTTTGCCAAAATAAAGTAATGGCAACTCCAAGAAAAAATAAATGGTTGTTTCTTAATGATTACTTAGGGTTAAGCTGAGTGAGTGATTCATCTTGATAACTCAGTCCTCAAACATAAAAAAAAAAAGAAAAAACAATAATGATATTGCCCCTAAAATAAAAGGAACATAATGATATATAGATATAAATATATAGGAACAAGGAGTAAACTCGCCTTTTTAATTTGGGCTGGTCAAGATTCATATCTGGCTATGTTGTGATAGCTTGGCAACTTTCCTGGGTAAAGGTTAGAGATCAGGCGTAAAATTAATCAGATGTTAACTAAATTTTGATGAATTCGGTCCTAATCAATATTTAACTATAATTTTTGTTATTTTCAAAACAAAAATTTTTATTATATTTTTTATTTATGATGAAATTTTGGTATATATTATTCATATTTTTCATTAATCCTTTTGTTTCTTTTGCAGCGTTATTCTAGGGCATTTAGCATAGGGTTTTATTATTTGTGAAAGTGTTAAGTCATAAAAGGTTTGTTCATTCGCTTGCACACAAAGTACACATGCACAAATATTAGATTCTCCTCAAGCATATGGATAGGGCATAAGTTACCCAACATTTTAGGAGGGGTTGAAATAGCTCTGCCTTCTAAAGTGTTAGCCTCTGTCTAAGCCAGCGAAAAGCCTATTGGGTGTAAATTTCTTCACCTGCCTACAATGTTAGCCTCGTTACAAGCATGGAAGATACTCCCACTCGAATTGAACCCTTTTCGACATAAACCCACGATGGGTAAGGATTAAGGTTCCTCATTAGTTTGTTTTCAAAATCAGGGAGCAATTCTATAACCTGTTTAGATGTTCAACCTGAGCTTCATTTAATTAACCATAGGGGCCGATGTAGTTAGAGCAATACCTGATTTTAGAGGGTACCAAATTAGGTACACATGGGGGAACACTTCTTACCCTTTTTTTTATTTTAATTCTAAGGATATAAATCAGATGATGATGATCGAAAATCATCATTCGCGGTAAAATTTTTGCTTCACCTCAGAATGTACCATCATTATTTTAATTCAGGAATTAACTGATAAACGAATAAACATCGTCACTTGTAATGTGATTACTTCTTTTCTCCTTGCAAACCATTATGCTGCCTTAACTACATGGTCTAGATAAGTAGGTCACGCGATGATGTTCGTACAACATCGCTAATGATAAGGCTATTTTATTTACCCTAATAGCATCATAATGCCCAAAAAGGGTCTGTTGGGGGCAAAATTTTTTGCATAAATTTTTAATTTTCCATGCTAACCTTTTTTTCCCTTTATACATAGGGTAATGATGAATGATTATTGTGCCACTCATAATAAGATTGATCTTTTTCTTTGAGATAGAAGAATGCCTTAATTTTATTTTTAGGCAACCTTTATTTTTTTTTATGATAGGCATTAATTTGTATCTCTTTGTTACAAACTTTTCTTTGACATTACATTGATTTCATTCTTGCAAGGTAGAAAGAAGATTTTCTCAAATTTAAGAGTTCTCTAAAGGAATTTTCTTTCAAATCAAAAGTGTTAGGGTAATCAAATATCATTGACAATTGGAGATGAATTTTCAGCATGACTAGAGAAGATATGAAACACAAGCTATGATGAAATAACAAGAAGAGATGCAAGTCTAAATTTTTTAAATTGGTGGAAATAATGATTGTTAGAGAGAAAGTCTGAAAATATGACTCTAAGAAATTAAACAAATCATTCTAATATTGTTCTCGGCTTATTCAAGGTAGAAAGGCAACCCTTATTTTGAAAAACCCTTGTCTCTAACTTGACATCATTTTGTGAAGCATATATGTTAAATGTTTTAATAAGATAAGAATGTTTCCCAAAAGCAAATATTTTCATAAGCATGATGATGAAAATTCTTGAGAATACTAATGATCAATGTTGAAAATGAGCTTGTATTAGTGCGCTCATGTTCGTTGAATAAAACCATGATCATTTTAAAGACCCAATCTTCAGGGAAGTAACTTTAAAGTTCTCAAATAGTAGTTCCTTAAGTAAAGAGTGAAATAAGAAAAACCATTAGTGTTATGTATAGGAATTACCAAATTTTTGCAAAGAGAAAAAACATTATAAAGAAATTTGGGTATATCCAAAAATCCTTAAGTAACTTAACTTGTCAACCAATAGCTAAGAAGAAACTAACTTTGAAAATTAAATCCATCACCTTTCATAATTGAGCTTTCGTTCCTAAACCCCTTACAATTAGTAAAAGAACATCAAATTTGTCTAATTTTCAAAGAAATTCATATTCGATATGACATGATCTATTCGTGCCTAGGAAAATAGAGCATGTATTCTATTCACCTTGAAATTTTTGAGTCAAACAAAGTTTTTAAGCTCTTCGACCCATTTTGTGAAAAATAAATTGTAGTTCAAGAAATTTCTTAAAAGATCATTAGTATTGAAATGATTTGAACATCACATGCTTTTGGCCTAAAGGTTTTGAACAAAATACATTTTTAAATGAGATAATTATTTGGAGAAACTTGAAAATGTGCATACAAGGAAATAAGGGTTTCTCAAATTGAAAGGCGCCAAATTAGAATAAAACCTGACTCATGAAAAGGAGAAAGTGAAATAAAAATTTGACACTGAGAATTTGAAAATCATTAGGATAACATGCTTTTTGGGGTATGGGAAGATGAAAGTGTGTCCTAATATTGAAACTGATAATGCTAGGTGGATTAGACCTTGAATACAGCTAAACAAAGTTTCAATCTTTATTTAGCACAAAGTATATGCTTAATTTATTATCATCTATATTTATATCCATTTATCTACATTTGCCTCTATATGTATACTTATATTTGCATCATGTCATGTGCATCTACACCATTAGATACATTTGCATCTGCATTGATTCACATGTATCTACATCATAGATGACCCTGGCTTTTATATCATTTTAGGTGCATTCATCTCTTCATTTATGCTTCCATTTGCATCATTACACAAGCATTTGCACTAATCTTAATAGTGGCATTCTTCAAATAATGTCATTATATTTGGATTGTTGCATCATCATACCTATTAAAGTAACTGCAATTGCATCAATCATTGGTCAATTACATGAATTTTTAAAGTCTTCGATGGTGAAATTTGAAGTATTGTAAAATTGTTTCTTAAGCCTTCGGTGATGAAATCTAAAGCATTTAAAAAAGTTTTCAAAATTTTTTATGGTGAAATCTGAAGCATTTTAAAAAGTTCTCAAAATCTTTGGTGGCATATCTAAAGTTTCAGTGGTGGTGACAAGAATAATTTTTGAAGTTTTTGATGTCATATCCGAACCTATTTACGGTAGTTATTGAACTTATGTCATTTTCGCAAGTCAAAACACATCCTTGATGAGAGAAAAAAGCAAACCCTTTTAAAAGATTCCCTAAAAGAAAAAGAAAAGTATGTCAATCTGGCAAAATATCAAGGGTAATTGGTCTAAAGATCATTTACCTTATGGCTGTATACCAATCAGGGGTAGTTTTTATCTTGATTTTAAAACTTTGTATCTTTCTTTTTAGAAACTATGAATTTTGATTTATGAATATTGTGCATCTTATCATGGAAGATATATTTTGTCAATGATGATTTCTAGTATCTAGGATAATAGGAATATTTTGGAAAAAAAATTTTTGGTAGATAATCACCATTAAGTTGAACTCTTTAGAAAGGTCCTCCACTTCCATTTATATGATTGTCCTAGATATTCAACCATAGACCTTTCACAACGATAGACTTTTTACACTTAAAATGTTATTTTCTATGAATCCCCTAAAGGTTGAACAAATAGGTTATGCTGCTAAAGGTTCAAATGTTGATCATTCAACATGTGTTAAAATAATGATAATAATCCTAAAACCCTTCTTATTTTGATAACCTTTTACCACAATTTTCATGACAATCTTCCAAATCCTTAATTTAAGAAGAATGATAATGAATATGAGTCAAAAATATCATTTACTTTCAATAAAACATTTTCAATCTGATGCTTGATAAATAAGATGTGAAATTCAAGGTTTTTCTATGCCGATTCGATTTCTTTCTTAAAGGCTCAACCATAACCATGATACATTAGTGGCTACGAAGCTGAAAATGTTGAAGGGCATACCTTAAGCCTTTAAAATTAGAGTGCAACATCATGTTATTATGGTACTCAAAATGATTTCAGAAAAATAAAACCTTTTTCCTCAGCGAAATACTTGCCAGTTCTAATGGCTTTGTTTGAAATGACAAATAGCCATCTTTCTCTATCTTTTCATAAATATAGAAAATTATTCCCTTTGTGCTTCCATTTGGGCCTGACGGTTTATTCTTTATTTGAGCCATAGTCAAAGATCACCTTCCATATTAAGTGGCAAGTAAAGCAAAGCTTTAAGATCAAAAGGAGAAAATTCCATTCTAAAGTTAGAACAAAAAAAGGTTACATGTTATAAGGTGAATTTTGAAGATCGAAGGCAGTTAAAATTTTAAATTTTAATATTCAAAGTAAAAATAAAGAAAGTTTAAAATTGAAGTTTAAATATTCATAGTGAAAAATGAAGAAAGTTCAAACCTCAAGTTCAAATATTCAAAGTAAAGAATGAAAAAAGTTCAAATTTCAAGTTCCTTTAAAAATGAAGAATAAAAAAAGCAAGAGAAAGAAAGAAACAAAGAGAAGCAAGAAAAAATAAAAAGCAAGAACAGATGAAAAAATGTAGATGTATTTTGTTTTAGAAGATATGTAGGTGGGAATCCTTCCGAAGAGAAATTATCCTTAATGCAATTACCCTTAAAACACTTGATTTGGGCTTATTTATCCTTTCTTTCTGAACCTTGAACCATGGCCTACATTATGTACCAATAAATGTCTATTTTGATCAAACATAGGTATTTGAGCTATTGGGAAATTACTAGAAAGCTCTTTTCAAATTTGGATGATATTTTAGTTCTTAAGAATATGATGGTGCAATCAATGAATTATAAAAATGAAATTCTAGAGAGAAAACCCAAAAAGGATAGTCTAGAATAAACTTAAAAGCTTTGGAATTATTCCTAAAATAATAAAGATAGGCATCAAAAAAGAAGAACCCTTCTATGTTAATCCAAAAATAATCCTAAACCCTAAAAATTTTCACAACATTAACAAAAGGTTACGTCAAATGCCTAAACATTGATTTGTTCAAGATAACTTTCTAGAACTTGTGTGCCTTACCTTAGAAATTGGTGCTTATAAAAGACTTTTGGAATTAATCCTTTAAGATGATGTTTACTAACATTAATTTAACACCTCGAGCTATTGTATTTGAAGATTAAAAAGATGTTATAACTTGATTGTTTGCCTTTCAAAGAATTCCTATAAAAGGAATATCCATCTAAACCTGGACTTGACAAACCTTAACCTTGTTATATCAATTTTTTTCAAGACAAATCCTAGCAATGCCATCCCATTTGTGCCTCTAAATTCATTTTTTCTTCTTGTTCAAAGATATTTAAAATAGTGATCATCAATTGCAAGAAAGATTTAATGTCATGATGAAAATAACATGTCTATTATCCTTGCTATTAAAAAATTCATGGTTCATATTATTCTAAAATTTTCATAATTTTTGATAGAGTAAATTTTTCTCAGGTTAAAATAAGAAGGTGATCTCATTCCACAAATCTTGAACTTTAGATGGACTTCAATACTTTTCATGATTTTAACTAGAGTATCTAAATATGCCTTGAGCAGTGAAATGCTGACCTTTATTCAACTGCATAAAATTTTGGCGTTCAGTTGATAAACACTAATTTGATATTTGGTAACTTTTAGGAAAAATTGAATAATTCTTAAATTTCCAAAACCAAGATTAGAAAAAATATTTGAAAGGGTAAAAATTAGATCAACCCTTAAACTTTCAACAGCAAGCCATCAAGAAAAAAATGGGCAACAATGAGACTCAGATTGATAAGGCCTCATTGACATATATAAATATTTATACTATATAAAGATGTCATCTTCATTCGATCTTGTGAAAAATAAATGAAGTAGGATTTAAGTCTACTTCATTCAATCTAATGAAGGGTGGGCAAACTTCTAAGTAAGTTATCCTCTTCATTGGATCCTATGAAAGGTAGGTAAAGTAGGATTTAAGTCAACTTCATTCAATCCCATGAAGGGTTGGTAGAGTTTTGAATAGTTATCCTTTTTGTTCGATCCTATGAAAAGTAGGTAAAATAAGATTAATGTCTACTTCATTCATCTTATAAAGGGTAGGCAGAGTTTTGAGTAAGTTATCATCTTTATTTTATCCTATGAAGTAGAATTTAAGTCCATTTTGTTTGATCCCATGAAGGGTAGGTAGAGTTTTTTAGTAAAATGGCTTTTTTACACAATCTTCTGTAAGATAGGCAAAGAAAGCTTTGAAAAAATGGTCTTTTCATGTGACCCAATGTAAGGTAGGTAAAGAAGGTTATCCTTTTCATTTGATCTTGAGGAAGGTAGGTGAAGTAGGATTTAAGTCTACCTTATTTGATCTCGTGAAGGGTAATATATCCTCTTCATTCGATCTTGTGAAGAATAGATAGAGTTTTAAGTTAATTATCCCCTTCATTCAATCTTGTGAAAGGTAAGTGAAGTAGGATTTAGGTATACTTTGTCCGATCTTGTGAAGGGTAAGTGGAGTTTTAAGTAAAATATCATCTACATTCAATCCCATGAAGGGTAGGCAAAGTTTTAAGTAGGTTATCCTTTTCATTCAATCTCATGAAAGATAGGCAAGTTTACTTTGTTTGATCCTGTAAAAGATGGGCAATGTTTTAAGTAAGATATTCTTTTCTTTTGATCCCATGAAAGGTAAGCAGAGTTTTAGGTAAGATATCCTCTTCATTCGATCCTATAAAGGCTAGGCTGTGTTTTGAGTAAGATATCTTCTTCATTTGATCCCGTGAAAGGTAGGTGGAGATTTGAGTAGTTATCCTATTCATTCAATTTTGTGAAAAGTAGGCAAAATAGGATTTAAGTCTACTTCACTCGATCTTGTGAAGGGTAGGTAGAGTTTTTGAGTTATATGTCCCCTTCATTTGATCATGTGAAAAGTAGGTAAAGTAGGATTTAAATTAACTTCATCCAATTAAGAAGAAATATCAGTGGTGTTTTTATTTGTTAGCTTTACTTGGTTAAGAACAAGGTGAAGTAAGATGGCTTCTTTAATCGATCATGTGAAATATAAGTGAAAAAGGCTTTTAAAAGCCTAAAAGTAGATAATGGCCTCAGCCTAGTCAAAATTGACATTAGAAAATGAAAAACCCAAGTTGACTTATATGGCTTCATCCTCATCAACCTTTTTAGACTTAAGCATTGTTCTAGTCACCCTATTGACTGTATGGTTCCATCATGGTCAATTCTTCAGACTTAGGCATCATCCTAGTGACCCTAGTGATTATATGGTCCCATCATGATCAATTATGCAAACTTAAGTAGTGCCCTGGTCACCTTATTGACTATTATGGTTCTGTCTTAGTTAACCTTAATTGATTTAGGTTCTACATTAGTCATCATCCTAACCTAGGTCTCGCCTATGGTTATTTAATCTAATTTTGCTTTGAATGTATATGTTTAATCTAATCTAATTTAGTTTATTTTTTCAAGACTTTAGAACCCAGACAAAATCGTGTCTATTTGGCCTTTACTATGTTACTAATTCTCAATGACGGCCAAAGAGGAGCAGCTGTAGACACCTATTTTTAGCTAGGTCCCTTTTTCTAAATTGTCTTAATTATCTGAGACTAAGAACTTAGTGGCCCTTGCTAAAGGTCGACCTCTTCCAGTTAGATTACACATTTTCATAACTTATTCTTTCATACATAAATGGTCGTGTATGCATTTGAAGAAAAAATACAGTTTAAATGTTTGTAGAGAATAAATCTCAAATAAAAAAGATGAATATTCAAGAGAAAATTTGTTTTTGAATTTTTTTGGCAAATTTTAAAAATCCATTTTTTTAAATGATACCACAATCAAATTTCTCATTTTTAGGAATTTTTTGAGATTTTTCTGTAAAATTTGGAAAGCTGACCATTGTATATTTTCATTGATACAAGTATAGTATTTATGATGATATGCACTCTAAAAAATCAAAAAAATATTCAAGAAAAAATCCATATTGGCATTTTATACCATGAAGTGTCAAATTGACTAATTTATCAATTAATTTTGAATTTTTCACCATATCACAAATTTATGCTTGTGAATTTTTTGGGTAAAACTTATTCCAAAATTCAAGTTTTTATTTTTATTGTTTCCAACACTTAATGCTTTGAGGAAGGTATTAAATTTAGCTGATTTTTTTTTTAAGTTGGATTTATTTTTGAAATTTTCTTATTTCCAAAATATAGAGTTTTTTACTCCGTGAATTTTCGATAAGATTTTTTTGAGTTTATAATTTTAAATTTCTTTTAATATTTTTATTAAATTCATATTAAATCAGCTTCTGAGAATTTAATTTATTTTATGAGTTTTGTATTTTTTTAAACAATAATTTTCTTCCATAAAGGTTTTTCTTGTAAAATTTTACAAGTTTGGGATTTTTAATTGTCTTTTTCTTACACATAAGATTTCTTAAAATTTTTCTTGTAGAATTTAATACTGGAAATTTTTATGAGAAAATTTTTATTATTTTTATTTTGGAAAATTTTTTTTAATGGGCCTAAAACTTTCAACTTTTGCAAATAGGCCCAATATGCCCAATAATTTCTCAACAAATCCAATAACCTTGCCAAGCACATTTTTTATCTTCTCCAAAGCCCATTTCATTCTCTACAAGCCAACAAGCCCATTTCTTAATTATTTTAACAAGCTTATTTCATTTCCAACAAGGCCCAATTAGGCCTATTTTAATTTTATAACAAAGCCCAATGATTTTTCTCTCGAAAATTTTTATTAATTCTTTTGAATTTAAAATTTTCATATGAATATTTAATTAAGCCTTTTACGTGATTAAATTTGGAATTAAATTTATTAATTTATAACTTTTTATTTCTTACAATTTAGTCCTTTCACTTCATTTTTTTTCCATTTTTAATAAAATTTTCAATTATAATTTTATTTATTCATACATTTTTTAAAATTTTTGAATATATATTTTAATTTCAGAGTTTGATAATTTGATAATATGAGAATTAATTTAATCAGTATTCAATTTTATCATTAAGATTAATATCATATAAATAATCATAAAGCCTAACATTAGGCTAGATGACTCATATATTAGGATAATGACTTATGCATAATAAGTCATACAAAAGACAAATCAATTAATTAAGTATTAAAAAATCTTAAAAAGATAAAAAACCAAAAAAAAATAAATATAAAAAAAGAAAGGCCAATTCGACCAAGAGGATTTAAGCCCTTCCTAGCCAAAACTTCCCTTTATAAATAGGGAAGCTTTAGCTTTTCCATGATAAAAAAAAACACTAGAAAAACATTGAAATTTTTTGCGTTTTGAAGCTTTTGAGGTAATTTCTCTTGCAAAAATTTTAATTTTTGTTTATTTTATGCTTGATTCTTCACTTTTAGTAAGCTTTATGACTAGTGGAGCTCACAGATTCTGATCCATATTGAAAGGCCAAGTATGAAATCTATGATCAAAGTTTCTTGATTTTGTTGTCATATTTAACTTTTGCCAATAAGTTGATTTAATCAAGATAATTTGTATTTGTTGACAAAATTAATTTTATTTTCATCTATATATTTTTTGTTATTTTTCTTGATAGTTTCATGTTGATATGTTCATTATCTATCATGATTTTATGCATATCTAAGCTTGGTAAAAATTATGATGTGTATTTATATTGATATTCACAAAACTATGTGATGAAAAAAAAACTATTTTTGTTTTCTTTATGCTAGCCGAAACTAATTGGGGTTCTTGAATAATTTTTCATGCTTGATTTTATGGTATTTTGGACTATGTTATGAAGTTTGAAACTCGTAAGGGCCTACAAGTAATTTTCTAAAAATTTTGAAGGCCTTGGAAGGCTATTTCCATGCTTGTCCAAAAATTACATGGATAATTTTGTAATTTTTTTATTTCATTATATTATTTTGTAATTATGGAAAATTTAGCGACTCAATTGCAAAAGCCAAAAAATTATTTCAAAGACATCCAAGCTTGGCCAAGAGCTTTATACACCTTTAGGGATGTGTTTTGTATATTGTTAACATGTTGAAGCATATTTCCTGCATTTGTAACCTTTTAGGAGCCTTTTTGGAATTTTAAAAAATTTGAGAGCTTATTTGCTAAAGTTAAAAAAATTGTTTCAAGGCCATAGGTGATTGGCCAAATGCTTCATATGATTTTTGGAATGATTTCCATGATTTTTGTTTTATCTTTAATGTTTAATTACGAGTTTTTTTCATATAGGGACTAAACAAAGTTTAGAATCCTTGCATTTTAGGGTCAAAATGGTCTTTTCCCATATCAAATTACTCATCTAAGGGTATTTTGGTCATTTTAGGAATATTTCCTGCATTTTTAGTCATTTTAGGCTAAAATGTAATTTAGGAGATTTAGGGACTTGTTATAATTTTTGCATTTAGGTCACCTTTAATATTCAAGTTACCCATTTAGGGTAAAATTGTCATTTCTTATCATCTTTAAGTCCTTTAAGGTTATCGAGATACTTTAATTCAAAGGTACACTTTAGGAATATTTTAGTAAGTTATCCTAGATCCAAGTCCTTTATGATCACTAGGATATTTCTATGTCGAAGATGCATAATAGGGATAAGTTTTTCTTTCCACAATAATGTAAAGTCCTTTTGGGTTATTGGAAACTTTAACGTCAAAGGTAGACTTCAGAGACATTTTAGTAATTTATATTAGAACCAAGTTCTATGTGATCACCGAGATATTTATATGTCGAAGATGCATAGTAGGAATAGGTTCATTTTGTTATGATAATATCGAGTCCTTTAAGGTTACCAAGATACTTTCATGTCGAAGGTATACCTTGGGACATTTTAGTAATTTTGCAGTAAAGTCGAGTCCCTTAGAGTTACTAGGATACCTTCATATTGAAGGTACTTTAAGAGACATTTTGGTCTCTTCGACCAAATCTAAGTCCTTACAGTCTAGTTTCATACATGTAGTTGAAACTGAGTCTAAGGACAAATTTTATTATTTATTATAAAATCAAAAATTTTTTAAATCAAGGCAATGTCTTTGAATTAAAGTAAGACATGAAATTTCTCCCAACATATGAAAAGGGTTCTACGGATTATTTTAATAATGAGATATCCTTTTAAAAATGAGAAAATCAAAACTTTTTAAAAATTTTGGAAAAATAAAACCTTTTGTATTCTTCCCATTCTCCAGTGGCATATAAAATAATATTTTGATTTTTAGAACCTTTCATATTCTTTTGACCTTCTAGTAGGGTATGAAAGAGAACGATAAAATTTTCATGGTCTTCTAGTTCTCGGACATGGTACAAAATTTTGTTTCATAAAATTATAGTTTGAGATATGGGAATTATAATTAAATACCATATATTGAAACTAAATAAAAATCAAAATTGAAGTTAACATATGGTCAATAAGATACTGATTGCTGGGCTTCATAGGAGGGATTGATCTTTACTCATTATTATAACCTACTCAAGCAAATAAGCCAAAGAACTCATTTTAGTTGTCTCATCATCTTTGTTACAACATTCATTACATTAAGTTTAAAAAGCCTATCATGTAGATAACCTCTTCCAAGAAATATACTGAGTTTAGAAAGCATAAATTTTATAGGCTCAAAAACTAACCTAACTTCGTTCTTGCTCAACAGTGATTAAATTCTTACAGATTTGGAGAGCATGAACAATATTGTTCAAGGTTTGTTCTTTCCCAAATGTCATATTGAGCACCACTTTCCCATGGCCTCATATTTTGCATAATGAAAAGTTTCCCATAAATAATTGCTCATCATGAGTAGCTTTTTTATACTTGGAGAAACTCTCCTTATCAAAACACACATGACAAAAGACATCGGTGTCAACCCACCAAGTCATCAGGTTTTTCACTGTGTTCATTTCTATTACAATAGTGGCTAACTTAATCTTATTATTGTTCTAATGACAATCTCTAGGACAGTGTCCAAACTTTTTCCATACACAAAGTACTTATGAATTTGTTGACGTTGACTTTCTTATTGCCTTAGGAAGAACTAGAAATAACTTGTTTTCTCTTTCATAAATGTTCAAAAATGTTTGCCTCAGCATCCATAATTTGAACACTACCTTTCTTTTTGGAATCATGGATATGGTTCTTGATTCTTAATCGAATCATATCTTTTGTGTCCACCATCTTGAAATTTAAAAATCGACCAACTACAAATTAGTATCCTTGATTTTGTACTTCTGATCCAAGGACTCCCACAACTCCCCCGCTGTCTTTATCAGAATATGCATGTTGTACAATGTGTTATTTAGTCCATTGAGGATATAACTTTGCATAGGAAATCTGAATATTTCCATGCATCCATCAAGGCTACCTTGATATTATCCATTTTTTCTTTTTTGAGAATAGAGGTCTCTTTTCATAAATATTGGGTCAAATTTAGGGTGGTTAAATAACATAGCATCTTATGCTATCACCACTTGAAAATCACACCATTAAACTTCTTGAGTCTTTCACCGTACATAGCATGTGGAGGTATTGGCTACAGGTTCACTTACATTACCAGTAATCGGTTCTGCCATCTATTATTTTAAAATAATAGGATAGATTAGCCCATTATAACACTTGTTATAAAACAAGTTAAATTATACATCAAAATATATAAAAATATATTTTAGTTATCTAAGATCCCTATGCACAATAGAGTTTATTTTGAAAAAAAAGAAGCCGATTTCCTTGTTAACAACACCACTATCAAAATAGGGTTACATTCAGTATTACATAATCTAATGCTTAACAAAAGAGCCTATTCCAAAAATAAATTAATAAATTATGCTTGAGATTGATAAAGAAATAAAAAGACCAAATAACTATATATGAAATATATATAGCATAGTTTCCAATATGTGAAATCAACAAATAATATATATAACAGACGAGGAACAACCAAAGAAATCAGATAAAACCAATAAACACGGTATCCAATTAAAAAATACTAGGATCATGAAGAACTAAACCCTACTAAAGAAATAATTCAATGCATGGAAAGAAAATAAACAAATACATTGATTCGAATATAAAAGCAAGTAGTGATAAATTATACAAATAGTGTATGAAAATAAACTAAATCCAATAACTAAATATACACGCATAAGGAATTGATGAAAACATACTATTGTAATCAACAACATACAAATGGGGAACGAAATATTGAAAACAGTACAAAAAGAAGTATGACAAGTCAACAAATAAAGTTTCAAACAATGATTACAAAAATAATATATACCAAAGCTGTCAAACACAATGGTAAATCTTAGCAAATAAATCGATTTAAACAGTATACTATGCAAACAAATCCTAACACATTAAAACATGTTCCCAAAATTAAGCAAATTAAGAGAACCACATGTGTAGACACCTTATTTTGTCTAACCCACTTTTGGCACCCCAAGACTCAATTGAAAAATGATAAAATCAAAAATTAAAATAAAAATTGGGAGATGACTGCTAAGTGCCGTGTTGCTAGGCACTATTAGGCGATACGGTGCTAAGCGAAAAACTTTTTTAGGAAGGTCTGAAATGCCTATGGGCTGTATTAAAGGAAAATATAAAAATGATGTATCAAAGGCCACCTTTCATGGTGTCATTGGAGTCATTCAGATGAGTACATGGATCAATTTCCCACTGTTTGTGGCCAAGTTAAGAAAAATCGAAAAGCCATAGATACATGCAAGTTATTGGTGTACAAGTATTGATACGAGGCTTTACATCGCCAAAAACTTGAATTTTCACATGTAGGATTGATACAAGAGGGTTTGGTATCGATACCTAAGCTATGGTATCAATACCTCGCATGTTTGTATCGATACAAACCTTAGTAGTAACTAAAGTTATGATTTTTGGCAAAATGTATTGATAATCAAGCATGAATATTGATATAAATCCATGGAGTATGGATACAGGCTTCTAAGTCTCGAGACTGGAAACATTTTTTGCTTTTAGTATCAATACACAACTCATTGCATCGATACTTATGGGTAAAAAGTACCTTGTGTATAGATACAACATGTTTTGTATCGATACACCAAGGCATTTTTGTCCAATTTGAGCCACTTTTCAGCTTTTGAAAACCCAATTTAAACATGTTTTTTCACCAAAGAACTATCATAAATCATTGCAAACCTTAACTATAAGCTCATAAATGAATTCAAACAAATTTTGGAGCCCAAACAATCAATGATAGAGGTCATTTTCATAAGATATATGGTTGTAAGAGGGTACAGTAGGCATATCTCTAGTTGCAGGCTGTCACAGCCTTTCTACCTCCTTGCTCAACATAGCAGAACCGATAAGAAAGAGTTAGCTGAGCATGGTAGCTAGAGATATCCCCTAGTGCAGGAAGGAAAGATAAAAAATACCCTTGCAATATCTTCTAAAAGCAGGGGCTGAGCGTTGAATATGGGACTCTCAGCTATCTAAGAAAAAAAAACCTTCAACCATTTTTAAAAAGCTCTCTACCAATTTCAAAAGACTCCATCCATTCCTAAAATTCCTCCAGCAACTCTAGTTCCAAAACTCACCAAAAACACTATTCCCTTGCCTTTCACCCTCAACCGACCTCTATTCCTATAGCTCTTTAAAACCACCACCAGAACACCTTCAAAAACTCAACCTTTCACATACTTTTATCCTCAAAACACCCTACCAACAACCATATTACCAGAAAGCTTCTTCCTTTTTTGCTAAATAATAGAAAAAAGAGGAAAGAAACTAAGCTTAAAGTCACTGCTTTAAAAAAACGGAGGAAAGTTTAAGCTTTTGTTGGTATATTTTCTACCTTGCTCCATATATTTTCTATTTTGATTTTCCATTTCATTTTAGTGAGCCCTTCATGTTGCCATGACCCTCCTAAGACTCTCATGCATCATTGTTGTCTTGGTTGTGGTAGCCTTAGGATCTTGATGACCCTCTTGACACCTTAATGCTATTTGGATATATAAACTCACCATTATTTTTATCATTGCACAGCCTCTGTTTATGCATCTTTTGCCATATTCCTTCCATATTCACATATCCATCTCATATTTAAATGGTCACCTTAACATGTCTTATGTATATTCATACGTTTTCTTGTGTTTTAAAGAGTCTCATGAAATAAAAATGTTGTCTTGACAACACTAGCATCCATTCCTTTGTTTAAACATGTTCATATCATTTCTATGCACCCTATTTGTCATCTTCTCGCATTTTTGTCACCCATTTTCATGTCAAAATGTCATCTTTGTATGTCGGCATGTTTAATCCATGTTTGTCTTTGTATATGCTCTATTTTGTTCAGGATATCTCCATTTAAACGCTTGCCTGTTTCTTAAAACCTGATTTTTAGAAAAATCCCCAAGTTAAGTTTATGCTACCTCCAATAGATGAAGAATAGCATGGACCTAATGTTTTCATAAAATTGGTCTTCCAATCTTAGGGGTGATCAACATTTCAGCTCTAGATTCATGGTGAAGTTTATTTTTTTAAAAAAAAGATATCCTTTTTAGTATTAAACCATGATCTTGAGTCTCATGTTCCCTTTAGTGACATAGTCAATGGGTTGTTCCATTATCTCAAACTACTCCGGGATTGTGGAATGAACTTGTGAAGCCCATGTCACTTTCTGTCATAGATGTTCAAATGTCCTAGACCCAAGTCTATCTTTGAAAAGGTCAGAATATCGAATAATCCCTCTATTTTTGCTTTGGCAGCACTGTAGTCTAGATTTGAAAAATCATTTTTGAACCACAAAATGTTTTCTTAGGTTTTTGTAATATTTTTCCCTAAAGGGCATTGAATCACCTTTCTAACGGTGTCTTATTCGTCCTGGAATCATCCCGGATGAGGGACTTATGATTTTTCAAACTTTTATTGTCTGGAACCCCTAGAATCAGTGTGCAATATTTTGTTTGGCTATTTTGGTCCATCAAATGATTTTTATGAAATTTTTGAATATTTTTCTTAAAAATTTCATAAAATTCCCTTTCTAGAAAGGTATTGTTCATGATCTAACTATTCTGAACAAGCCTGGAACAATTTTCCAAAATCCATCATGCCCTTTTCCTTGTACATACTACCAGTGTCAAGACAGGCTTAACTTAAAAAAATTAATTATGCCTAAAAAGTGATTTTCTAGATTTTTAGAATATTTTTATATTAAACTTTACTGTGTTACCTTTTCAATGGTACCTTATTTACCCTCTGAACCTTCGAATGCACCCCAAAAAAATTGGTAATGGAGATGACACGATGTTGTCTCCTTTTTTTTTAACTTAATTTTTGAATCTCTTTTTATTGAGACGTTCGAATGTCTCAAAATGCATCCAGTTGGTTCCCCCACAACACCAGCCCCTTTTGACAAGCTAAAAATACAAAAATATAAAAAAATTTCATATTAAAATTTTTGCTATTTGAGATACTCCAACTCAATTGGTTCAAGAGGACGCTTTAACCATGTTTTTAATTAAAAATCTAAATTTTCTCTTCATTCCTAAATATTTTTCCAACCCTATCTTTGGGGATACTCCAACCACACTACTTTAAGGGGATACTCCAATCCCATTTTTAATTAAAGATTTAAATTTTCTCTTTATTCTTATTTTCCTAACTTTATTTTTAGGGATACTCCAACCTCACCTTTCTGAGGAGATACTCCAACCCTGCTTTACCTCGAAAAACCCTAAATTTTTTTTCTTTTAGGTGCCTCAAACTGCTTTGATTAAAGTCTCTTTGTCCCTCAAATCACCACTGAATCTAAACCTATCTTTAAAATTGTCATCCTGATTGTTCTTCAATAATCAAAGGTAATTATGAGATACATTTTGATTGTCCTTCCTTTTTCATGTTCTTTTGTTTGTGATTATTTGTTTATGATATTATTATATTTCTCATTTTTCGTCTTACTAACATATTTCTTTTTGTAATGGTTATTGTGCATTCATGTTTAAAATTTATTTTTTTTCAATAAAATTTACAAGACAATATTCCATGTTGGTATCTTTCTAGTGTCTAGTATAAAACATCAAACTTTTTAAATTCGATCCGGACATTGTTTTCAAAAAAATCCTTATGTACCTTACATCTTTGAGACAATAGGTGATCTAATTTTCTTTAAAATCTAGATTTGTATTTTCCACCAAAACTTCAGCATTTAAGAGGATTATATCTACATAAGGACTAAATGGAATCGATTTAACTGAGACCAAATTAAGACATAGTTAGTAGGTATCGATTTCGGGTGTCAAGGGGATGCTAATCCTTCCCCACGCGTAACTAACTCCTGAACCCAACCAACAAATCTCTAAGCTTTGTAGACCTTCAAATCAATGTTTTGAGTTTCATAACTCGAAATATTATTTTTAATAGGCATTTGATTCTGCCTAGCCAGAAATGATCGGTGGTGACTCCAAGTTTATGGTCACTTCATGGTGGCTAACCGAGGCTAGTTGGATGAGCTATTCGCCCGATGGTCTCTTCCTCCTCATTCCCATTATTATGCCTAATCCAAATCTTGATCATGGGATAACTCAAAGGCTTGACCACAGCCAACCATCATTTATTTTTAAGTCAAGTGAGCCATGCCCTTCGGATCATCCGAAGTCTTAAAGGCAGTGTACGTGGCGACAACATGAAAACTTAATATGGAAACTTTGCAAGCTAGCAATAAAAGACGTAGTACATTTATAAAATAATAAAAAATATATTAAACAAATAATATATGAAAAGGATAATTATAACCAAATTAGATGCAATATTGAAAATCCATTACGAAATAGCGATATATTATGACTAAACTAGTACCAAAACTACATAATTACTTAAAAGCAACACATATAAAAATACAAATTTCGTCTTAAGATTATTAGGTGCTAAGTAATGTTGCATACACCAACAAACACTATAAATACGTATCCAAAATAAATAAATAAAGTAAACTAATCAGATAGCCAAAAAATATAGAAAATTTGGTTTTACCAAATTCGAAGAACTAATTAAGTCAAAGTTTGAAACCTTTGACCTTAAGATGAAATTTACCTACCTCTTAAGTGCTTGACAATATCTGTAACTTGTAGATCGAAAGCATAGTCAATTGCAACACAGGAAACCAAAAGATGTGTCAATCTCTCTCGAAGTAAACACAAAAATTAATGTAGAGAAGATGAGTGAAGGAAAAAATAGAGATCTCTTTCACAATTGAAAAACACGATAGTTTTAATTTTCTTAGAGTAAACAATGCAAAAGTTATCACTATTTCCATCTTAATTCAAAATTTAAAATAGGATAATCTTTTCAAAATTCAAAACTATCTTATCCACTAAGAATGTCTTATCCAGACTAATAAAATTTGGTTAGATTTAACACACTGACAAACTGGACTCCAAAATAATAAGGGTGACTTGACCTTTAGCCCAAGCCTAAGCTCAGGACCTGTCCAGCTTACAAGCGCCAACAACTAAACTTTCTTTCTCTTCAAGTGAGTCTTACAAGAACATTTTCTTATTCACTATGGATATCAATCATGCAACTTACTTATGCATTGTGTATCTACGTACAACATTCAACGTATTGGTGTGCGTGTTTCATATTTATACACATAATTTAGGCCATTGATATCTAGCAATTATAAAAGGTACAAGTCATTCATAACATTTCGTATATATTTATAATTAGATAGATAAGATCGATTAACTATAAACCTTAACAAATTTAAAAGTGCTTAAATTTAAGCTAAACTTTTGATAATTGTGTTATTAAGTAATAGATGAAATTTGTTAAATATATAAGATTTGAATAATTTTTAAATTTTAGATGAAAACTCATAGTCTTAAAGGAATTTTGTATTTAATAAGAATTTTGCTGCTTTTAGTTTAAAATACATTTTTATATAAGAGATAATTAAGATTTAGTGCTTTTAATTTAAAATACATTGGTTATTTAAATATTAAGTAAATAGATTAAAATATTATAGATAATTGAGATTGAGTTGTCCAATTTGGATAGATATTTTTTTTTTAAATTTAAAATTTTAAGTTAAAATCTTAGAAAACTATATATTTTTAAATTTTTAATTTTAATTGAAATATAAAATATAGTCAAATTTAAGTTTGTTCTACGTGTTATTAAAAGAAGCTGTCCACGTAAGCAATATTCGCCGTACCTTGTTATGTTATATATATATTTATGATAAAGGGAATACCAAAGTATCACAAGTTAACTAGACTAATTCAATCATTAAAAAAGATAAAAAAATGAAATTATAAAAAAATTATTTATATTTCTAAAATTTTATAAATAATTTACTTTTTTTAATACCATTATTTTTTTGTTAATCCACTTTTTTTCATTTTTCTAAAAAATTGTACCCCACAAAAATTATAGTTTATGGTTTTTTCAAAAAATTTTTACTACTTTTATTTTTTTCTTATTTATTATCTGTATGTATTATTTAATTGTTTATTATTTCACTCACATAATGAGTATGCATATGACTAAATTTTAATTAAGATAATTTTTTTGTTAAAAGATATAGATCTAGGAATTAAATCTAGGCTTTCATCTCGTTATCCTATTATCATTTTTTTTTGTTATAAAGATTAAACTTTGACAACCCAAATTAAAAAATTATTATTCTATCAACATATTGATATATCTAAAATAACAATTACAACACAGTTTGATTTCTAATATTACTTCTTTTTCTAAAATAAAAAATTAAAAATAACTGCTTTAGCAATCAAAATAAGTATCTTACTTTATATATAAACATGGATATCTTAATTATTTTTCTTTTTCACTTTTGTTTTTCTGTTTTAAATTTAATCATATATATAAGTATTATATTATATAAAATTCACATTTGGGAAAAATGTTGGATAAAACAACTTAAGTATCTATTTAAGAGTTTGTTTTTAATACAATAATTGTAAACTTTTTTTTTATTTCACAAACTAATTAAAAAATTATCACAAAACTTTTTTTTCAATTAAGATGATTTTGTTTTCAACTCTTACTTTAAGGAAAGCAAAACTCCAAATCAAGAAATGAAAGAAAAAAAATCCAATAACCAATGAACACTTATGTTTAGAAAGGGTTCATAGGCTAGGTTATATTGAGTTTGGATTGCGTATAGGATAGGTATCAACATCATCTTTTTTTACCCAATATTGACGTGACAATTTGAGCTTCAAATTTTACCCAAACCTATCCAAATTTGTAAATAAATAATCCAAATCCGTTCAATTATTTTACTATGAAAATATTAAAAAATAATTATCATTTATTTAATTTTTAGGAATTTGATTTCTTTCTTTTATTAAGTTTTAAAACATAAATAAGTTAACATATTTTATAATGTTTACACATTAATATTATATTTATTTATTCTCTATGTGATAAAATACATAATATATATGAATGAAAAATAATATGTATTATATAATTAAAAACAAGTTGGCTTGGATTTTGATTACTGGAGTAAAAGTCTGACCTATTTTTTCTTGAACTTATTTTCAAGCCTAAAACTTATAGTCAAACCTTTCAAAACATTGGACAAATCTTTGTTTTAAAAACTTGATTGGTGAACATATATAACATTTACCTTTTTTTTTGAAAGCATATCTCTAACAATTCCCTATACTTCAATCTTAAAACTATGTTCACATGGATAAAAAAAAATTGACACATTTACAAAATATTGTACTTAAAAGTGAGTTGCCAATATTATGGTGAAAAGGGAATTTTCAAAGTTGCAGACGTGTTAATTTTACTTCAATCCAGCTAAATATAATTACAATATAGGTAAATTACCTGAGTGGTCCACAAACTATAAGCCAAATTTTAAATTGGTCTCTCAACTTCAAAACATATCAATTAGGTCCTCAATCTTAACGTTTCATATCAATTAGGTCCTTCCATTGGTAAAACTGTTAAAATAGGCGTCAAATACCACATGGCCGGCTAAATATACTGATGATGATGTCATCTTTCATTTTTCCCTTTTTTCTTTTTCTTTTACTTATTCCTTGAATTTCTTTTTCAAATTTTATTTTCCTTTCTATAAATAATACACAAAATAAAACTTGTTATTATAATTTGAATTAATTTTTTAAAATAATTAATTATAATTTAATAAACATTCAAAATATTTATTTAAAATTAATTTTAAAAAAATTATTTTTAATTTTTTTGTTTCTTTCTTTTTTATTCTTCTTTCTCATTTTATCTTCCTGATAAATAACATAAATTAATTTTATAAATATAAATAATTTATAATAATGTAAAATATTTGTTTGATTTAATTTTTTTGTTTTTATGCATTGTAGATGCCTTATCTAGATAATACATGACCAAGAACATTTTAGAAACATAGCTTTGATTCATAGGGATCTTATAATTGCAATTCTTTACAATTTCCTTGCAAAGCTAATGTGTTTTGTTGGTTTTATCTACATAAGATATTCATAACAATTATACAATTAAACCTTATGGATAAAGAAATACCTTTATAACATTAAATAAATATAATGTTTGATTACATGAGATCACTAAATGATAATGCCTTACAAGCCATAACGATTGGCTTGCAAGGCTAACACTAACAATTTAGTCCTTCCTTAAGCCAAAACAATTCAAAAAATTGGGCTATTTATGAACAAAATCTTGGACTTGTGCATATCAACATAGGCATAAAAATTTAATCAAAATTAAACATACTTAGTGTAATTAAACAAAAAAACACCTAGATTTCCTCAGGATCTTAGGAAGAGATATACATGTGATCTGATTACAATTTAAAACATAGCTCTAATAGAAATCATACCTATTTAGAGACTCATAACTCTAAGCATGTCCATCCTTGCACGATCACACCATAAGTTGATTACTGTGATCTCTTCTTGAGGCCAAAAATAGTCTAACTATTTTGCCTCTAATGAAGATCCATACAGATGCCTATTGGAACCTTTATGAGGTTCATTGGTTCTCTAGTGCTAGCCAAAATGCTTTTCAAGCCTCAATCAAAGGTTATGAAACAAATAGGTTTAGATCTGAAGTGATCCGAGAACAATTCCCAAAAGTATTGCATCAAGCTGAAAAAGAATAGAACTTCATAGAAAAGTAGTTATTTTATGTAGATCATAGTAAACGAATCCAAAAATCCTAATTTTTTTTTCTAGTTGATTCCTTTAGGATAGAAAATTGATTTTCTACCATCGTTATGATTAGAAATAATTTTAGATCACTTATGTAGACACCTTATTTTGTCCAAGCTAATTTTTAGCAATCTGGAGCATGGACGTAAGAGGCCGCGATGATCGTCGGGCGACAACATCGCCCAGCGAAAAAGTATTTTGAGGATGTCAAGAAGGCCTAGAGATCATATCAAAGGTAAATGCAGAGATGTGGCATAAAATGATGTGGTCCAAGGTATCCAGGGACAAAAGATATGAGAAAATTCATAATTTTACTTAAATGTATCGATACATGGTTCTCATGTATCCATACAATGCTCCAACGCACCAAAAATTTAAAATGTCCCCATTTGAATCGATACAACATGTAGATGTATCGATACATGAGCCTCTGTATCAATACTAGGCCATGCTAAGACCAAAGCATGCATTTTGTAAAGAAATGTATGGATAGATATCAACATGTGTCGATATAGTGGTTCATAGTATCAATACAATGGTTCATAGTATCGATACAATGTTCATTGTATCGATGCACATAAGGTATTTAAACCAAATGTATCAATACATTATGCAATGTATCGATACATGCAGGTCATTTTCATGGTCTGGGCATTTTTGACTCATCCACCATTAATCCAAAACTTGATTTTAACTTGTTTCTTTGCATAAGGAAAGATTAAAACATATATCAGATTACAAATTTAGACTTTTGAATTAATCATAACATCTTTTTGAAGCCTAAATTGATAAAAAAGGGTCAACATCACATGATCACCCTACTCCTTAGCTTGTTAACCAATATCACCATCAGCCACCCTATGCACATCACATTGGCAGCAAGTTGCTTTCTACAGCCACCATGCTGACATCACCTTGTCCCCTTTGAGAAATGGCCAAAAACACCTCCAATTTGGCTCCAAAAGGCTGGTATAAATAGACCACTTCTATCTCAGCAGAAAAAAAAGGTTAGATTCCAGCTGATTTACACTTCTAAAAACACACTCATACACCAAGAAAACCAAAGCTACGCTTCACCCACCACCCAAAAATAGCCCTAAAACACTTACTTTTATCCACTACACACTCCCAAAATCACCCTTAACTATACCAGAACCAAAACCTCTTCATTTTTCTCTTTTACTTGCTTATCAATAACAAGGCAAAGAGGGAAATTCCAACCATCTCTACTGCACCATTGTTTGGCCAAGAAGTGAAGTTTTATTGGTATAACTTCTCATTTTATTACTTTCATTTTCTGTTTTCAGCACCTTTATTATTTTAGTGAACTCTCCATGCTTCCATCACCCTTTTAGGATTATCATGCATTATTGCGGCTTTTTGGTTATGGTAGTTTAGGATTTGGATGCTTTAATGTGCAAAATGCCTCATTTTATCCTTATTAGTTTGATACCTCTTGCTCATGCATTTTATGCCATGTCCATGCATCTTGTTATCCTTAATCCATGTAT
>JBBYHK010471931.1:0-19925 GCA_038382065.1 Adansonia grandidieri | reverse complement strand
AACGGGATCAATTCCAGAAATTAGAGAATTAAAAAAATAAAAAAGAAAGAGAAAAATAAAAGATCTCACATTTTGAAGGAGAATCTAGGCTACAGAATCACGTGACATTAGGAGCACAATCAACCTCATTCATAAATTAATCTTGGCAATTTAAATTAAATTAATATTATTAATAAAAAATATCAAATTAATTCAAAAATATTAATAGGAAAATTAATGTAACGCGGAAACATGTTCCCTGCATCTTCATTGGGGTTCCATGTTCATTCTGTCCCGTATTGTTAGCCCATTATTACCATCATTAATTTTTATAGAGTTTACGAAAAAATTTTGGCATATGTAATATTAAATTTTAAATTTTTATGAGAAAAAATTTATTTATATTTGTATAAAATTAAATTAATTTTGTATATTTTTATAATTTTATATACGATTAATATATTAATAGATTGATGTTAGATTAAATAATATAATTGTATTTCTTATGTATCTAAAGTTTTGAATCAATCGAATATCTCAATCATAGTGATAAAAAATATTAGTATTTTCAATATATTTTAATAATTAAAAGTTTTTTACGTCAAATAAATACCTAAACATTTGTTATTTACCTAAAATTCATCGTGCATGATTTACATAAATAATAAAATACAACAATCCAAGTAAATAAATATGAATCATACAAAAACTTATAAAAATATGTAAAATAAATTTAATTTTATTCAAATATAAATAAATCCTTTCTTTTAGATATATATATATATAAGTATTACAGCAAAGATAATACAGTTTTGGGGTATTAAAAGAAGTGTTGATTAACAAAATAATGACGGGGCATTAATGTGACAACCTACTCGAGTAGTTCTTACAGGTATGGCAAACTAAATGTATAAGTTCATTTACTAAGTTTTTTAATTTTATAAATAAAATTAAAAAATTATCGTATATTTATATATTTTTAATTAAAAATTATAATTTTAATATATTTAAAAAATATATCATTTTATTAATTTTACATATGAATAACAATTGACAAAATAATTTCTCTTATATATATACTGAAATTTATTATATTCATTTTGTAAATAAAAAATATTATTATTTAAATATTATTATACTTTAAAAAAATTATTTAAAATTAAAAGAAATAAAAAAAATTTTAAGTGAATATTTATTTTTTTTAGTGATAGACATATCAAAAATTAAAAAGTTTAAAGACTCTTAAATTTATTTTGTTCATTATAATATTATAATTTATTTTACATATAATTTTTTATCCAATTAAGAACTTGATTGGGGTATTATTGGGATTTGAAAGAAATGGGTCAAGTCGGTGGCTTGTTTGGTGAGCCGACAATCTAGGAGACAGATATTAGCTTCATAACATGGGGGCTCTAGTACGCTCCCTAAGGAGCGGTTGCCGTCAGCTCCATTTGCAACCGGCTAGGCCGTTTGCTTATATATATATATATTATATAATAATACATAAAATTACTATAATTATATAAATAAATTAAACGTTATATAAATTTTTATTATTAAAAAAATCAAAACTACTAATTAATATTATAGTTATATAAATTATATTAATTATTATTAGATCTTCTCATAGATCGAGTTAGATCGAATTTAAGCAGGGCTTGAGCATAGTATTAATATTAAATATATTTGTCTAAGTCCGATCCGGCCCGGCCCGAAATATGGCCCTCAAAGTTTGCCAAGCTTGCTTATATTTATAAATAGACAGTCCAAACCCGTTTAAGCCCATCCATATTATATTTTTTATAATTTATTTTTTTTTAAAATATATTTTTAAAATTTAATCTTTATTAATTTAATAATTTTTTTTATTAAATTTATAAATATAAATAATTTAATTTAGTTTTAAAGTTTATACTATAATATTATATATATGTATTATTTATATGACAAAAAATATAATACATAAAATATAAAATAAATATATAATGTAATAGTAAAATGGGCCAGGTTGAGTCGAGCTTGGGCTTTGAAAGTTGGACCACGGCTGAGCCCATTTTTAATCGGGCTTAATTTTTTTGTCCAACCTCATTTTTCAGGCATAATATTTTTGTCTAAATCCTTCCACATATCGAGCAGGCCTTCAGGTTTGAGCAAGTAGCCTGGTTCTTAAGCAAGTCTAGTTATTACATAAATTATTATTATTGATGATATAAGTCCATATTACATATTTTTATTACAATTACACATATACAATATTTATTTACATAAATTACGATAAAATGTAATAAAAAAAGTTGTAGTACATAAATTTATTATATTTACGTAAAGCTTTTGTAAGTTACAAAAATATATTACCAATATGTAATAAAAAGTAATATTACATAAAATATTATAGTTACATAAATTTTATTATCTATTACATACTTTTATCACCATAGGTAATAGAAATAAGTAGTACATATTTTTTTTTACAATTACACATATAGATTATTTATTTACATAAATTATGATAAAAGATAATAAAAGTTATAATACATAAATTTATTATATTTACATAAAAATTTTGTAAGTTACAAAATATATTACCAATAGATGAAAAAAATATTATTGCATGAAATATTATAATTACATAAATTATATTATCTATTACATAAGTATATTATTATAAGTAATATAAATAAGTATTACACATTTTTCTTACAATTATGCATATACATTATATATTACATAAAAGATAATGAAAGTTGTAAAGCATAATTTATTATATTTACACATAAATATTATAATTAACTTAAATAATTAAAGTATACGTAATATTTATATATAATATATGTTATAGATAATATACTTGTGTAAATAATATTTGAAGCTAATGTATGTATGTAAAAGATTACATATAAATAATAACTAATTAGATAAAACATTACAAATTTAAATAAAATATTACTAAAACTGAAAAATATTTATGTAAAACATCTTTTAAGAAAATTAACTATAATTTTTTTAAATTATTTTTTATTTTTATTAAATATATTTTATATGCAGTAATTAGTTTTTTAGTAATTTTTGAAGTTAAAAAATTTTATTTTTTATTTTATTTTTATATATTTTTAAAATTAGTAATAAATATAATATATTAATAAAAAATTAATTTTATGATAAAATATATATTTTTTATTAGTTAGTAAAATTACAATTAAATATTACAAAAATTATATATAAATATTACAAAAATTACATATAAATATTACAATTTACATAATGTTTATATGTAATATGTGTTATATATATATTGTATTTGTATAAAGAATGTAATGTTTGTATGTAATTTGTTACATATAAATATCTTCAGATTACATATAAACATTACAAATTTTACATAAAAACATTATCAAATATGTAATATATTATGTAAAAATTCTTTTAATAAGATTAACTATAATTTTTTTGAAATTATTTTTTTTATTTTTATTAAATATATTTTATATGTAAGGAACTAGTTATTTTAGTAATTTTTGAAGTTAAAAAATGCTATATTTTTTATTTTATTTATGTATTTTTTAAAATTAGTAATAAATATAACATATTAATAAAAATTAATTTTATAATAAAATATATATTTTTTATTACTTAGTAAAATTACAACTAAATATTACAAAAATTACATATAAATATTACAATTTACATAATGTTTATATGTAATTTGTATTATATGTAATGTATTTTTGTAAAAAATCTTTGAAAATAATATTTGTATATAATTTGTTATATATAAATATTATTATATTACGTAAAAACATTGCAAAAGTTCAATAATTCAGGAGAAATTTAGTTGATCCAACATATATTATCAAAAATCACATTAGGTGCAAACCCCTAAAGAAAAATAGAAGTTTGGATTAATAGAATCAACGTTTAAAGCAATAAATTGATTACGGGAGTAAGTATCCTACTAACTCATTGCTATCAAATGACGTCAACAACTATTCATGCAGAGTGGGCTCAAATTCAAACAAGTGATTGAGCTTCTATTAAGAGTTCATCATAAAATATTTTATATATATATATATATATAAATGTAGGGAGAGGGACCCGACCCCCACCCCACACTATATCTATTATGTGGGGAGTCGGTTCATTGTAAAGGAATCGACTCCCCTTTTTCTATTATATATAATATATATTATATGCATAATATATTATATATATTAAAAAAACTATTTAAAAATTAATAAAAATTAAAAAATATTTTATATTAAATTTTAAATTATTTTTTAAAAATTAAAAGAATATATATTATATATATGATGTATAATATAAATTATTTATAAAATACATATTATTTATAATATATTATATTATACATATATAAAATTATGTATTATAAATATAATATAATAATATATTATATATAATAAGAATAACAAAATATTTTACATTAAATTATGAATTACTATTTAAAAAATAATATAAATTAAAAAATATTTTATATTAAATCTTGAATTGTTATATAAAAATAAAAAATAAAAAATAAAAAATTTTTATATTAAATCCCAAATAATTATTGAAAAAATTATAAATAATATATATTATATTTAAATTATATAATATATATTATATTAATATATATCATATAATAAAAAATAAAATATTTTCATTAAATTTTAAATTACTATTTAAAAATAATAAAAAATAAAAAATATTTTATATTAAATTATTTAAAAATAATAAAACTAATAAATAATTTATGTTAAATTCTGTTGTTAGCTGCTGAAAAGCCAAATGAATAAAGGAAAAAAAAAAAGAAAATTTTTACGTTAAATGTTAGGGAGAATTTCAAAAACGTAAAATGTAATAATAATTATTAAAAAATCTAAATATGAGATAAATAATTCTAAAAATGAAAACAATAATTATTACAATTATTAATAAAGAGACTGTAATTACTATTTTACACCTATTTTTCATCTCATCTTTTGGCTGCCTTTCTCCCTCGTGGCAATTTAGTGGGGGTCGATTTCTTGGATAAGTTATAGTGAGTCGTTAACTAAGGAGTTGTACATGTAGTTATAATCATTCATATAACATATATAATATTATATATAATATATATTAATTTGAGATTTAGTATAAAATATATTTTTATATTTTTATTATTTTTAAAAAGTAGCTAAAAATTTAATAAAAAATATTTTTTTATTTTTAAATACTATTTTTGATATATAATTTATATATTTATATATATAATTTATATATATAAGAGAGTTATTCCCTTAATAACTATTATTTTTTAAAATAATTTTTTTTACTTTTATTTTTTTTATAAAAATTATCACTCTATATCACTTTTTTTACATCCCCTTTTAAGTATTACTCAATTACCACGGTTGAGATGAAAAGTTACACATCCAAAATTTTATTTTATTTTAAGTTGATGAAAACATGCAGAAACGCACCTAAAATTTTCCCATAACATGGGTCAAGTCCGATACGCTAAACAAATCTCATCGACAGCAGTCACATCTCCAGCGACGTCATTGTTTCGCCTAACATTAAGATTTAATGCTTCACTTTAGTTTGCTACTATTTTCTTCATTTTTTTTTATTTGCTGTGCATTATGAAAAATGGACAGCATAGACTCGACCTATTATCTGAGGGTTTCAAATTATTTTCTTAAAACATTAGCAGTACTTCAGCATTTTGCTTTTCTTCGTTACTTGGCATTTTCATTTTTCATCATATTTTTTAATTATTTTTTCATCATTTTCCTCCTTTTTCTTCCCCCCACCAAAAAAATAATAAATAAAATAAAATAAAACACATCCGAGAACTCTTTCTTTACCTTAGAAATCTTTGTGACCTTCTGTTTCTCTTTCCGAGATCAAGTTTTTTTTTTTTTTTTCAAATTCTATCCTTGTATGAAAGTCGATCCTTTCTGTATAAAAATAAAGAAAAGATAAAGCTTTAATAAAAAGGAAAAATGTTAACATGTGGAAGATCTTGAAAATTTGTCATGTCTTGTCTTGCATTTTATGTATTTGACATATTTTTGTTAATTAGAATATAATTATTAAATTTTTTAAAAAAAGAATATAATTATTTTGACTAAATTAATTACATTTATTCCCTCTAATAATATTCTTACCTTATATGAATAACTTAAAATTAACTTGTTCAATAATACATATATACAATAAAAAAAAATACAAAACCTAATTAATCATGAATTTATTATTTTCAAGTCTTTCTTATTTGGGAGAATATACTGCTATTAGTGCATATTCAAATATTTTGTTTCCGTTTATCACAATAAATATTAAATAATATTTTTAATGCCTTTACTCCAAACAATAAATTCAAGCTTCTTAAACAACAATTTCTATGCTTTTCAAACTCCATATTTTTTTTCTTTATTTTTTTCTATTTCCCATTAGTTTCATATATTACAAGCAAAAGGTCTATGCACCTTCAATATGATCCTTGGAAGTTGATGCTAAATTTCTTTATATCTTCAACTTAGATACAGGGAGTAGGATGTGACAAAGCCATTTTTTTTATTTTAATTAATTTTGATAATATATATGTACATTGAGTGCAATAATCTACGATATTATTTTCTATATCCTTTACAATATTGTTCATTTGTCCCTGTTCATCTGTATTTCAATTCTCATGAACGCCCAATATGTTAGTAATTGATGATCATATCGTTGGAAATCAGTATGTTTTTGGAATTAAGAATCTGATGAAAGAATTTAATGGTTAGATCACCCTCGGAAAGCCATTTCAATCTAGATTTCTTGTGCCATTGCGTTTCCTTAGCCCTATAATACTTCCAGAGTTTAGAAGGGAGATTCGCAAGGGGAAGAACTTTATCATGGGGGAGCAGCATATTTTGAGCTTTTGTTTCAAGTTTGCAGATTTCCTCCTTGGTACAAGAGTCATTGTTTAATTGTGGGTTTGATAGCTTTCAGTTTATGCCAAACTCTTGTACCAAGAGACCAATAAAAGGATATATGATTCCAAACAGTGCCAACCATGTGATGGAACTTATCATCATCCAACCAATGGTTGAAAAACCAAAAAGGTTTGGGACCCCAATTTTGATTTTCTTGAGATAGACAGACAGGAGTGTGGCAAGAGAATGATTCTAGGAGCAGCTTTTGATATCGGAATGGCATGATGTTTTTGAACCCTTGGGAAAGCAAAAAAAAAAAAAAAGGATCCAGTCTGCTCCTAGAACTATTATTACATCATGTAAACTTTCCCTTACAGTGGCAGATCAATTAAATTATTTTCTGAAATAAACATAGAAAAAGCATCCATAGCTAAAAGTTGAAAGTAAACCCAACCTTCCTCTCCGAGCATGTAATGACATTGAAGTCACCTCCTACGCACCAAGTCAGTTGGTATTTCCTAATAAGATTGTTGATAGTATCCCATACCCGACTTTTAAAATTGTCATAGTTAGGATTTAGAAGCATAAAGTTGAGGAAAACGCAACTAAAATTCAGCTGCTGGATAGTACCTTTGATTAACAGGAATCTAGGATTTTTCTCCACTGTAGTCATATCCTTTCTATATAAGATGGGCAATGAGATTGATTTCAATGAGATTAAAAGTAAAAGTAGTAATGAGATTAATTATTATAGGGGTGAGATTGAAATTAGTGGTAGAATATGCATTTTGATTTAATTACAGCGACGGTTGTGAGATGAATTATAATAAAAAAGAAAAATGATCATTAAGGATATTAAATTAAAATATTTATGTGTAATTATTATATATTTACACAAATTAAAACTTAACAAAATAGTATTCAATTATTATTATTATCTTTTATTTATTTTTACAATATTTTAATTTTATTTCATATTTTAAGTCTTATAACTTTTATTCACTCAAAAATATTAACATATTATTTTATATTAGTATTATCATATATTTAATGATACTAAAAAAACGGAGAGCAAGGAGATCAGCTGCTTGCTTATGGGTTAGGTGTTGGCCAAGACCCTCCCGTCTTGGGTTCCAATACTGCTAATAAGGCCATTGAAATTGAATAATTGATGTAATAGTTAAGGCCATTTTGGATTAGTCGTATTTTTGTCAATGTTTACAAGTTTAGAGGCCTTGTATAGGCATAGGCCCTTTGGAATATTCTGTGAAAGTACGTATTTTATTATAAAATTGTTATATTCTTCCTTTCATGCCTCAGTGCAAGTGCAATTGTTATTAGCATTTAATGTTTTTGTATGAGTTAATAGTGAGTTTATGTATGCAATTTTGATGAGCTCTATGTGTGTTGGTTGATAATGTTGAATGTTTCATTTATGCCTTCAGCATTTGTTGTATGCTTTAGTATCAGCTTTTTTTATTGGATTGGGCAACTTGATGTTTGGATTAAATGATAATACATTTGTGATAGAATTGGTATCATGAGTTTTTCGGCATGTTAGGCGAGTGGATCCTATTGTCCAATTCGTTGCCATATAGTGGACCTTATGGTCTAATAGTAACTTGCTTACAATAATTAAGTGTTATCCCATTTTTCACCATATTAGGCAAGCAGACCTTTAGGTCAAATGATAATTTGTTTATGATAATTGGGTGTTATTTGTTTTCTTCACCACGCTGGGCGTGTGGACCTTTAGGTTAAATGATAAATTGTTTCTGATAACTAAATGTTATTTTTTTCATCGCACTAGGTGAGTGGACTTATAGGTCAAGTGACCATTTGTCTTTCATAATTGGGTAATACCTATTTCTTCACTGTGTTAGGCAAATGGACCTTTAGGTCGAGTGTGCTTATGCGCATGGTAACTTTGATATTACTTGTTTATGTGCTAAGTTGAATATTCTTCATTTGTTTGAGAGTCTTTCGAGACTGCAATGATTTCATTGATTAAGAAAGATTACACAGTATTTTGTTTAAACGTACGGCATTTCAGGTGTTGTAATTGTCGAGCATCCATATCTTTCAGCCTGTATGCTCTAAATCCCACAACATAAGAGAGTTGTCTTAGCTTTATTAGCTTTGAATGAATCTCGATTTTGATACAAAAATAACTTAAGCTTAATCAAGTTACATTTTATTATGTCTAGCTTAGTATTTTTTCTAGAATTAAATTGAAAACATTTTGAAAAATACTAAATTGATTTATACCTCTTATTTTCTCAAAAATACATGTTCCAAATGCATATTTATACTTAGAATATTTTTAAATATGTTTAAGTCAATTTCAAGCCAAGAAAAACTTTTTTACAAGTATTTTTAATGGATGTATTGATACAAATATGTGTGTATCGATGTAGTGCTTGGTAGTAGCTAAGGCTTTCCTGAAACCCTCAAATGTATTGGCTCTATCAATTTTGTGTGTATCGATACATACTCTTCTTATTTGATACTTGACCTTGTAACGGTTACTTTTTTAAAGCCATTTATGGATACTTTTAATAGTGTATCAATACAATAGCATGTGTTTGAATGGACACTTGCATTTATGAAAGTTACAATGGCTTTCTATCTACCTAATTAATGCCTGATGTCCATAATTTAGTTCCAAGCTATAAATAAAGGTTTCCAACAGCTAAAGAAGCATGAAATAACAAGATTAATCAAATGTTGAACATCAAAAGCTCCAAATATTCAATTTTTTCATTTTTATTACATTCAATTTGCATTCTTCTAAGTTCATTTGCATCCCATCCATCTTGTACTCAAATTTCTAGCAAAGACCCACCTACTAGAGGTTTTAATTAGTTTGCAAACACTTTATCCATATCACAAAAGGATTATGTAAAGATTGAGTGAAAATACTTAAGAATTTGGGGTAGAATTCTTAAAGAGATTAAAAAGTTCTATCTAAATCTCAAAAGATAGAATTGTAAGGTTATACTTTAGCCTCAAAGGTAGCATTTTCACTGGTGAATTATGAGAATTACCTTGGCAAGTAAGTGCGAAGAAGAGAGAATATAAGCTTTAAGTTCAAGGACCAAACTCTTTATACATTGATTGTTTGCTTTCCTGCATCTTATCATTTCTCATGCGCTTTGCCCTTAAGCACCAAACATGCCATTATCAGCCCCTCCGATTATTAATGGCTTCATATGATACAAAATGGCAATTGTCCTAACCTAGCTCATTTCATTTTTGCCAACATTGTTCACTATGTTATGGTTCTCATAGCCTTATCCATGGCATGGCTTTGAGCTACTACTTCAAGATTCAAGGTCTTGATCTTACTTGCAAACTCGACATTATGGTCTCTGTTATCACTATATTTAAAGAAAATCCATCTGGCTCACTGATTATGACATTCAAGGCACCGAATTTGTTCCTAAAGGTTACTAATAACCTCTTCCATTGCCTGCGCAAGCCGAAGCTCCTGTTCCTTGTGGTGATCCAGCACACATTACTAATCTTGAACATCTTGATGACCATGATGGTGATGCTATGGAACATAATGTGGCCATTCCACCATTAGCCCCTACTTCATCTTTTTCTGCACCCATGGATATCCACACTATGTATGATTCCATTATGAGCCGTCTTCATGCATGGGAATGGTGCTTTAATTCTTGGGATCAACATTTCATTTCTATCGACACAACTTTTTAATCTCGAGCATAATCACCAGGCGTTGACCAAGCCATTTCATATTTTTTTGGTTGTCTTTCTTTATGTCTTTCCGCCTACTTCTCTACCTATCGAGGATCTTTTGGCCGATGACACTTAGTCATTTTAGGCTTATTTTAGGATCACTCATAGGTTTTTAGTACTTTATTTTTCATTTTTTTTCAAAACTTTTACATTTCATTGGAAATATTTTGATAATTTTGTTGGACATACAAATTGTCTTTGCTTGTGCAAATTGTGCTTAATTACTCTTCCTAGCTTTGAATTGCACTTTTTTATGTTTTGATATATCAAAAAGGGAGAGAAATGCTATAAATTTGCCAATTATGTTTCTTGCATCTATTGATGTAATGGTGATATTATTGTGGACTAGATAAATATTAAATGTTGACATTTTTATGAAAATCATATACACAATATGAATGTTGTTGGAATCAAATAACATGTTGATTGAACTAATATTAAATATGTTTATATGCTTACATATAACTTGTGAAAATCATGGGCAACATTGTGGATTTAAAATATTGTAGCATTAAATTTTAAGGACCCTATTTTCTTAATTTAAAATAATTGAAAATAATGCTTTTATTAAGGGAGAGTTTTTCTTTAAAATCTTTAAATATTTTAGGGGAAGTATTTATCAATGTAAATTTATTTTAAGTTTTGTTACATAAAAAAGGGGGAGATTGTTAGCTTTATTAGCTTTGAATTAATCTTGGTTTTGATATAACAATAACTTAAGCTACATTAAGTTGCATTTGATTATTTCTAACTTAGTATTTTTTTTCTTTGAATTAAATTGAAAACATTTTGGAATACTCAATTGATTTATACCTCCTATTGTCTTAAAAATGCATGTTTCAAATACTTATTTATATTTAGAATATTTTTAAGATATGTTTAAGTTAATTTCAAGTCGGTAAAAACTCTTTTACAAGTATTTTTAATGGACATATCTATACAAGTATGTGTGTATTGATACAATGCTTAGCGGTAGCTAAGGGTTTTCTTAAACCCTTAAATGTATCAATGCAATTAGCTCTATATCGATACAGCTTTGTGTACACACTCTTCTTGTATCAATACTTGACCCTACAATAATTTGTTTAAGCCACATATTAATACTTTTACTAGTGTATCGATACAACAACATAGGTTTAAAGGGAAACTTGCATTTATAAAGGCTATAATGGCTCTCCACCTACCTTATTAATGCCTAATGTCCATAAATTAATTCTAAGCTATAAATAGAAGTTTCCAACAGCTTAAGAAGGAGGAAAAACCAAGAGAAAAAGCTTAGACTCATATCTTTCATTATTTTCTAAAGTAGTTCACAATTGTATAGGATTAATTCTTCATATCCTTGTATTTTTCATTTTGTATCTTTAGATACACCTATCTTTAGCGGCCCAAACTCTTATAAACACCCAGCCTTTAGAGTTTTTATTTGTTTATACTTTAACCATTGTATTAAAAGAGAGGTTACTACGTAGCCATCAAAAATAGAGAGGCTGCTATCTTAGCCTAGAAAGATAAGAAGTGTAAATGTTATACCTTATCCTTGAAAGGTAGATAATTCAAGTTATTAACTTAGGAAAATTCAAGGCAAGTAAGGCCGAGATAGAAGACGTAGGCAGTTGAGGCTTATCCTCTCTAATAGTTATGCTTTTTTCCCTATCTCTTTAATTGCTTTTGTTTTTCACTAACTTACACTCCAAAGCAAGGTTAAAAATCGAACCGGAGGTTGACCCATTCAGACCTCTGATTTTCGATCCAATTGGTTAACCAACTGGATTAACTGTTTGATAATTTTTTTACTAAAATTTTCTTTAGTCATTTGACACTATCCAAAGCTATTTTAAGAGTTCTTTGGGAATTGTCCTAATCAATTTGACAATTCATGTGGTAGTAGGTTTCTTAATCTTTTCCTAGGTCCCACATATCTATTTAACTTCTAGTGCATGGTCAAGAACATTTTTATTTTTTTTTTAAATTTAAAAGTTAAATATTTTAATGAATATATTGATTCTCTTTTTTTTTTATTCTATCTTCTTCATTTCTTTAGATTTTTCTTCTTGTTTATTGCAGCCATAACTTACCTTTACAATTTTTTTTTACTTAAAAAAATAAAAAAAAAACCTAACATGATCTTCCAAACCATCTTGAGGGTTCTTGGTGAAGAGAAGAAGACTTGTAAGAGAGTGAAAAAGAAGCTTTATGGATTAAAAAAACGTGCAAGAGAATTAGAGGTCAACCTGGTTTGTCACATACTTTTTTCTTTCTTAGATTTTTTTTGGACTGAATGCCCCAAATTTGATTGGAAGATTGGGTTTAAAAAATGGGTTAAAAGAATTTGGGTTTTAGTTTTACCAGTTTGGACCATTTGAAAAGCTCAAAAATTAACAAATTTGATTTTTACTATTTTTTTGGTTTTTATCGATTTTTTCCAATTTCTATTTTTCATTTTTATCGGTTCTTGCTGATTTCTTAAATTTCCAATTATATATATAGTCAAATTGCTGGATCTACTAGTTTGCGATTAAAGCAGTTGGTCCGATCCGATTTTTTCATCACTGCTCCAAAGATATTGTTTAGATTTCTCAATTTCATTTATCAACAATTTTAATTTGCAAAAGATTTTGTGAAATCAATTTAGCCTTCTCTTGAGATTTCACTCACCACTAATTCTAACACTAGCAAGTCAAGGTTGGCTCAGAGTTAAGCTAATTTAATATGGAGTTAGTGTTTTTAGTTTATTAGCTACAAACTCTGATCTTTATTGGGATACTATTTTTATGCCATAGACGAGGTTGAAATATCTCTCACCTATTGCCTGGCACTTAGTTGTTTTGATTGCTTAAATAATAACTAGGTTTCTTAAACCCAAGCTTTGCTTGCTTTGTCTAACTTTTCTTTTTCAGAGGTTGAAGTATGTTCTTTATTCATTGACTCGACTTGGCCATTAGTTTGTGGGTGAGCGAATGAACTTCGGATGAGCTTAATATGGAGCCACTCATAGAAATTGCTCAACTTGTTCGCTTGCAAATGGGGTTCATTTGTCTAAAATGACTATATTTGGAATTTTAAAACAACAGAGTAAGAGTCTCCACATGAAGTGTTCAATTGGTTTTGCCGTTATGGTTGCTACTGGCTACACTTTAACCCACTTAGTGAAGCAGTCACGGGTCACTATCAAGAATCTCTTTTGCCTTATGGCTGTTAAGAAAGGACCAAAGATGTCTATTTTATACATAGTGAAGGGCCAAGGGCTAAATAACTATTTTAGGGCTTCAATCGATTGATTGGGTATTTCGGAAAAATATTGGCATTTATCATATGTTTTTACCAGTCCTGTGACATTTTTCTTCATTATGGGCTAGAAAAAAACTTGTCCCATAGCCTTTTGTACTAATGCCTTGCCCTCAAAATGGTTTCTTCTCTTCCATGTATTTCTCTCAGGATGGTTACTTCGGGGTTAACACATCTAAGTAGGGTAGGGTGAATGACTTCTTGTAAAAGATGTCATTGATTAGCATATACGTTATGGCCTTTTTCTCAATTTGTCTTCTAACAAGTGGTTTAGCAACTGTTACTTTACCTTTAAGGAAGAAAGTGATTGTTAGCCGCATTCAATGCCAGGACTTGAAGGTGCCTTTTATGACTAATGTTTTAACTTACTCAAGGAGTATTTTTCCTCGACTAATAATTTCTATGGTACTTACCATTTTAGATAGGGAATCGACTGAACTGTTATGTTCTTGGGGGATCTTTTCAAAGGTTAAATATTTGATTTTAAGAAATAGCCTGCTTACTATCTGATAGTATCTGGTGATGATTGGATCATTAGTTTCATATTCCTTATTAATTTGATTTGTGATCAACTAAAAGTCGGTACAAGCACGTAGGCTTGTAACAGCTAGGTTGATTGCTAGTTCCAAGTCAGTAATTAGTAACTCACACGTTGAGGTGCTATTAGAGGTCATAAAGTTGAATGACAAACCATGTTGCCACTCACAAAGTTTTGGGTTAAACAACATGATTCTTACTCTTAGTCATTTTTTTTTCATGATGCCCCATCCATATAGATGATCCAAGTTAACGATATGTGCTACATATGTTATATATTATTTAGCAGGTATAGGTTTAAGTCAAATGGCTTTGCTGCGATCTAGCTATTTACGTGAAGCTATGACTGTTGCGAAAAAGCATTTTATGATAAAATTTGCTAAAGCCTGTTCCTTGATTATTTTTCTGGGGCTAAATTACAAACCAAACTAAGTAAGTTCAACACTTACATAAACCATTTGACATGTTAAATCTACTTTAAAAGTATATCCTTAAGGTAGTGATTAGTGAGCAATATTATAAGGTAGGCCTAAAAATATTGCCTTAGTTTTCCTACTGGTATTACCAAGGCGTACACTGCCTTTCAAGTCTGATGTAGTTCAATTTTTTGGGTTGGAGTGCTCTACTTACGTAGTTGACTAGCAGTTGTATGTTTTAGAGTTTTTTACTAGCACAACAATAATGGTTTTGTCGGATGCTACTAAGTACCAATATAACTAGTCTCCTTGGTCTAGTCTCACCAAGATGGTGGTGAACAAAGGTATGTATTTAGCTGGTCAAATGCTTGTTGGCATTTTTTTCTCCATTTATACTTTGTAACACTTCAAAAAACTTTAAAGAATGGTAGGTATTTGTTCGCTAGTTTCAAATAAAGCAGTTGAGCACTACTCTTCTCCTCATAGGATGTTATATTCGTTTATTTTGAAGGCATCATATCTAAGTCTGCTTGGATTTTTTTGGATTTACTTCAATTCTAGATCGGATACTATAAAGCTTAAGAATTTCCCCGCTACAACTCTAAAAGTACATTTAGCTAGGTTAAGCATTATGTTATATTCTTTTAAGATCTGAAATGTTTAAACCAAATCTTGGATATGTTGGGTTATATTGGGACTTTCGACTAGCATGTTGTCAATGTGGGCTTCTATGGATTTGCCTATCTGTTCCTTGAAAATCTTGTTCATTAGGCGCTGGTAGGTTGCACTAGTGTTTTTGAGTTTGAAAGGGATGCTAAGTGCATTTTGATTTGGTTATAGCCTAAGAAGGCATCCATAAAGCTTAAAAACCTATGTCCAGCAATGGTGTTGACCAGTCTATCTATTGCTGGCAATGGATAGCTATATTTAGGGCAGGCTTTGTTCAAATCAGTGAAGAGAGCACAACCTCTACTTTTCATTCAGCTTTTTCATGATGACTCCATTAGCCGGCCACTTTGACTTCCCTGATATACCTTACGACTAAGAGTTTATCCATTTCTTCTCTTATAGCTTTGAGATGCTCAGGGGTGAATCGATGCTTTCTCTATTTTACAAGTCTTATGTTGGGATGACATTGAATGAATGTAGCTAACTAAGCGAACACATTTGAATTTTTTTTGTAAGAGACATTTTAGTTGGTTTTTTGCTTTCTCGTCAAGCAAGACTCTAAGACTAGTATAAAGGTTTGAGTCTACCTCGTACTGGACTACCTATTTTATTTCCTTTAAAAGGCTATGGTTTGTAGTGGTCTGTACTATGCTTGGCATCAAGGTTATGGAGTGTCAAGGATTGAGGTTGGGTGGGTATGATTATATTCACAGCCATCGTGGTTAAAGCAAGATCATTACGCTCTATTTCTGTGGCTAGTTATCCCTTGTTGCCTTGGCTTTTCTTAGTAAGCTCAGTTAAGCAAGTGGCATTGGTGGGCGGTTTTTTAATTGAATATCATGTGCCAAATTTTGGTTAATGTGGAGAACTTGACAGTTAAGCAATACATTGCCATTACCATTTTAATTTTCTTCATTATTGGTCTTCATGAGATAACATTATAGGCTGAACGCTGATTGACCATAAGAAAATCTACCATTGCTGTCACTACATGGTCGCCATCTCTCATAGTGACAAGTAGTATAATTGTTCCCTTTACTGATATCCATTGATTAGCAAACCCATATATCGAGGGCAAATGAGCAAAGTATTTAGTTTTAAATCTTATTTTCTAAAAGACATCTTATTATAGAATCTTAATGATGATGTCATTATTGATCAGAATCCATTGAGATGATAATTTCCTATAGTGGCTGACATTACAATGCGATCATTATTGTTATCTGTCATTAGCTAACTATAACCTTTCTTGAAGGTTATTGCCACTTGTCTTGTTTTATTCTCTTTGGGACTGTGTCGATAGCCATCATAATTCGAAGGTGTAACTTTTGTTTGGATTTGCCATACACCTTATCCTATTGTTTATTAGGAGATCGTGAGGAATTTGATATAGAGGACAACTATTTCACAAACTGCTTTATTTTTACCTTTTTTAATCAATGATTTTATTGCATTTTCAAGACTCATGTAATCCTCAGTCACATGATTGATGTTGTTATGGAACTCAATATTTTTTTAGGGTTTTTTTTTTTTTCCTTTTTTCACCTCTCATGGGTTTGGGGCTTTTTGACTAAACCATCTTTCAATATAGTATTGAAAATTTGGGTTTTGATAGTGTTAAAGGGGTGTATGAGTCATACCTTGTGTAAAAGGGTCTTTTTTTTTTATTTTGGTATTGTGCATTTGGGGTTTGGTTGAGCTTGATGTCTTACTCTCATTAGGGGCCAAGGTGGTTATTCTTTCTTCTAGGTTAAACGAAACTATCCATTTTTGTTTTCTTTCAAATTGCTTGACCTAATACATAGCGATCTCAATTTCTTTAACTTCAGCATTCCTATTGGCCTTTTCATAGAATTGGTATAACTTTGTTGTTTACATGTCAGTGAGCGTGTACTTTAGGCATTTGTGGCACACTCTTGAGATAAATGCTTATATGACCAATTTGTCATTTTGTTACAAACTAATAAGGTTGCCACGTTAAACTGCTTTATGTACTCGTTAAAAAATTTTTTAGCGTTTTATTTGCTAGTTATTAACTGGTTGACATTCTGGTGACTGTTCAACAGCTTCCAAAATAAGCCAGTAAGTTTCTACCCAACTGGTCGAAGTTCATAATGGAACAAGGGTTAAGTGAAGGCCATCATATTCTAAGCAAACCATGTAGGATCATTGGAAAAATTTAGCATTGTATTACATCTAAGACATCTTTGAGGTTGTGGAATGCTCGAAAATAGTTAAGGTGGTCTATTGGGTTTGTTATGCCATTATATGTGTAAAAAGAAGGTTTATCATCCTAGAGAGTTTTATCACACCTAGCATTTGTTAAATGACTAGGGACAAAGGGTTGTGGTCATCATTGAGTCATTCTCAATCATCTTAGTTTGGGTGTCAGAGGTTTTTAATCTCTTGCTGTAGTGTTGCAACCTGTTCTATTAAGTTTGGGTCTTATAGGGGGTATGCAGGTTTGTTTGTTTGTTAGGTTAGACCTTTTGACCTTTTGTCTCGGTTATACTAGTGTGCATTAGAAGCTCTCTTAGGCTCCTTGTTGGGTTTGGTGTTAAGGTCAGGTGAGTTATTACACTGGTTGTAGAGTTATTCAATCGACTTGGTTATACCAATTGGTTGAGTTTCTGTTTGATTTGTTGGATGGGGGATAGTTCTACTGCTGGTTGACTTGTTAGCACTTTAAATTGGGTTAAGTATTATGAGTGATAGTCAGGTTATGCTAGCAGTAGTGGTAAGGTATGGGGGTAGTGTAGGGTCTAGTGGGATTGGTAACTATATGTATAATAGGTGAAGCAGATCTCATAACTAAAGGTTGTGGGATGGTGGTGTTGTTAGTCGAGTCTATAGTTAAAGTTATCAAGGTGGTGCTCGCGAGCACTGATAGGATGCTTGGACATAGTGGTTAGGTACTTAGTACCTCTAAGCCTGTGTGGCTGTGGGTTGAAGGGTTTGTCACAGTGGGTGAAAGCAACCTTAATAGGCTTTGATAGAACCCCAAGGATGGTTGTGGCAACCACTTGGCCATAGACATTGGTGTGTGGTGGTATGACGTACATACTTATGTGTGGCAGTAGAGGTCCCTAGAAGAGGGAGTGCTAGCATTGTGTTAGAAGCCATTGCAGCAGAAATGATGGAGGCTAGGTTTATAGTACTTGGTTAGGAAAGGTGAAGATAAGACTCATTCGTTTATGGGTTTGTTTTAATAAGGTGGTAAGCCATTGGTTTTTTATTCAGTTTCCATTAGACGGTGTCAATAGTTGATGTTTTTTTTTCAGGATGATTGGAGATGGAAGGTGTAGAATAAGACCTACAACATAGGAAAAAGTTAGATGGGTGCTGGAGTTATGACCCCAGGGCATACTCCAATGTTTAAGTTAGTCAAAGACAAGGAAAAAAAAAAAGGAAGGAAAAAAGGAAAAAGGATAGTAAAGATGTTGAGTCTTACCTTGGACTCACCTTGCCTCTTTTATACCTAGATGCATATGAAAGGCTTTTGCTAGCTGCCTCTTGGTTTGTTGTCTAGCTAGTGTAATTGCTAACTTGCTTGTTTTTCGAGTACAAGATCATATAAGTCGACGCGACACTTGTCAGGAGAATGCCTACTGATACTTGTCAAGTGGTGTACAGAATAGATGTTCTTATTTAAAGTAGATTGCTTAGTGGTTTTTGCCAAATAACTTTAGACAGATGTCACTGTTTAAGGTAAATCACCTAACGATATCAGGGTGACTGATTGCCTGAGTGACCAGGCCTTTTAAGCCTGGGTGATTGGACTTTGACGATAAAATTTTTTAAGACTAAGTGACTTTCCCCATCATGTTTAAATGGTTGGGCCTTGGGCCCTTACAGTAGATGTACAACAAATACTTATCCAACGTACCTATTATTGATACTAGCTTGGAGTTTTGATGGAGCTAGGTTGTCACAAAATCACAGACATGATATGATCAAATCCTGAAGATTTTCCTTGCATTTAGAAAGTAAACTTTTAAAACTATGAATATACCAAAAGGAATCTCCATTCAAAGCGCTGAAGATTTTTTTTTTTATCAGGATAACAAATTGGAATATTGTAAATTTTTTTTTTTTAATATTCATGCATATGAATATCCACCAATAAATATTCACTTTGAGCTCATTTCTCATGGAGTGACGATCCAGGTTTAAGGTTAATCATAGACCCGAGTGCCGCCATGGCTCCCAATTTTTCTGAGGTGAAAAAAAGATGGAAGTTTTTTTTTTTTTTTTGGCTTCTGGTCTGTTTATCCATGTCAGCAACATTTGGTTACGTTAAAGTGCCACGTCAACCTTGACTTGAGCATGAAATGTCAACTGGGTGAGAAGATAATAAAAGGCTTTTTTT